>CAUYON010057381.1:0-62656 GCA_963573935.1 Arctocebus calabarensis
TTTTTTGAGACAGAGCTCAAGCTGTCACCCTGGATAGAGTGCTGTGGCATCACAGCTCACAGCAACCTCCGATTCCTGGGCTCAAGCGAGTCTTCTGCCTCTGCCTCCCAAGTAGCTGGGACTACGGGCACCGGCCACAACGCCCGGCCATTTTTTGGTTGCAGCCGTCATTGTTGTTTGGCGGGCCTGGGCTGGATTCGAACCTGCCAGCTAAGGTGTATGTGGCTGGCACCTTAGCCCATTGAGCCACAGGCACCGAGCCAATCTTTCATTTTAATGTGGCAAAATATTATTGCTTTTTAGAGACAAATGGGAGAAATATTGAGAGCCAGCCATCCTGGAGATAGGATGTGCGCGTTGGGTTTTAATATCTGAAGATTTAAGCAATCTGTTAGACTTGCTCTGTAGAATCTGTTTCAACAAATGGTAGTTATGTTTCCCCTGAGAAAATCTGACATCTCTGTCCTTCAACCCAGGCTGCTGAGAAGAGCAAACGTTGCTGGTTCTGAGTGTAAATCCTTTTCTCAGGAATTTATTAGGAGGCCAGATTTTTAGAACCTCTATAGACAATGTTCAATCATGTTATCCTATGTTTGATGAGATGTGGCTTATACAAATGCTATCAAGAGAATTTATCTTTTCAAGTTTCTTTGACATCTCTTTTCTCTTTGAGTCTTTGTTATGAGATGAAGAGAGGTTGTTATCACCACCATCTTAAATTTGAGGAAACTGAAGTACAGACTTTAGTACAGAAACTGAAGTGAGGTTGTTTTTTTTTGAGACAGAGTCTCACTCTGTCACCCTGCGTAGAGTGTTGTGGCATCAAAGCTCATAGCAACCTCAAACTCTTGGGTTCAAATGATCTTCTTGCCTCAGCTTCCCAAGTAGCTGGGACTACAGGTTCCTGCCACCATGTCCAGTTAGTTTTTTCTATTATTAGTAGAGATGGGGGTCTCACTCTTGCTTAGGCTGGTCTGGAACTCCTGAGCTCAGGCAATCTGTACACCTTGGCCTCCCAGAATGCTAGAATTACAGGCTTGACCCCCCTGTTCCCCATGTAAGTACAGAGTGAATGAAAGAGTTGCCCATGAATAAGTTTGGGTGGGGAGTCCTGGGCCTCAGACTTGTGGTTTTTCTTCTAGGTTGCACTTCTTAGTATTCTGGGTAACCATACATTCTGGTTGGCCCAGGACATACTGACTTATGCCTCTTATTTCAACATAATTATTAACAGTGTCTTGTTTTATTTTCAGTAGAATCCCAGTTTTAGTGATGAAGTTTATTATGGTCACCTTCTTAAAATAGAAGATCCTGGGACATTTTTAGTCAGCTAACAGTCTGCTTTGATTTTCATTAGGACTTTCTATTAGACTCAGATGATATTTCGCAAAGGTTGTTGGAGGATTTCGGGGCCCAGAAAGGCCTCCCTGGCATTCTTCCTCTTATTTCAAGTTTGCTCTTTATCTGTAATGTAATCTTCTTGTCAAGGCAACTTGATTGCTTTCTTATTTCAGATCTAGATTGACAATGCATTCTTGGGTACTGCTTGAGAGAGGAAAAGTAAAAAAATACTGCCAGTGTGCATGTGTGTGTGCATGCCTGCTGGCTTAGAAGCATCTTCCTTCGGAAAAGTTAACCTCTGGGTCCAACACGGTGGCTCACACCTATAATTATAGCACTCTGGGGGGCATAGTTGGGTGAATCACCTGAGCTAAGGAGTTCCAGACCAGTCTTAGCGAGAGCAACACCCCATCTCTAAAAAATAGCTAGGCATTGTGGCTGGTGGCTGTAGTCTCAGCTACTCGGAAGCCCAAGGCAAGAGGATCACTTGAGCCCAAGAGTTTGAGGTTGCTGTGAGCTATGATGCTACAGCACTCTACAGAGTGAGACTCTGTCTCAAAAAAAAAAAAAAAAGAAAGAAAGAAAAGTTACTTCTAAGCTAATGGAAAGGCATAATGAAGATCCTAATAGGAATGATGTTGATGATGACAGCAATCACTGAGTGCTGATTATGTGGGATGCACTGTACTTAGCACTTTATCTGTATTAACTCTTCAAATCCTTCTAATAACTTTGCAGATGAGAAGACTAAAGCACAGAGAGATAAGATCCTTTGCACAAGGCTTCACAGCTTGTAAGTAGAGAATGATTGTTCAAACTGCTCAGCTGACAGCCAGGCCATGAGTCCCCCTATTGAACAGGAGGGAAATATGACTTTTCTGTAATCATATCTGAAACTAAAAAGAGACAAGGATATTCTGCAACTAGAAATACAAAATCTCTGTCTTCTTTGGCTAACAATTTGTTTACCTATGACAACTTTGGACTCTTTAATCCTCCTGCCTCCTAGATGAAATGACCAAGTCACCCAAGTACCAGTTTCCCCTTGATTCCTAATGATGGCAAATTCAACCCTGGCTCCAACTTCTAGAAGTCCTCTTAGGATCTCCCAGTACCAGCCACGTCCTAAAATATGCCTGCTGAGAGTCCCATGGTTTCCTTGGTACTCTCTTTCTCCTTTGAAGCAGCAGGTTAATTAAACCTAACTTTGACCACACTACTCACCAGATGGCCAAGGAGAATACTTCGAAGGTGACTGTACTGCTATTTAGCAATGGGGTAGGTAGTGCTTTCAAAAACTTAATTGGCCCACCTCATATATATGAGTGTTAATGAAAAAAAATAGGAAAAAGGATCTGTATCAGCTGACTTATAGTTAAAAAAAAAAAAAAAAAGGAGGAGGGCAAGATCTGAAAGATGCTGGCTGCAAGGAGCTTGGTGCTTCCCAGCTAATACCCTTCACTGTTGGTGAGGTAGGTGTTATTATCTTTGTTTTAGGGATGACAAAGGAAGACTCACAGAAAGTGAATAAACAGCAGAGAATATTCCTGCCAGCTCTTTCTGACCCCAAAGCCCAGGATGCTTTTCTACTGGAAACAATTGACCCAAATTCTGGACTCATTTCTCTTTCCTTCTCCTTTCTATGGTTCCAAGCCTCTTTTTTTTTTGACTCATTCACTTCTTTTTTTTTTTTTTTTTGAGACAGAGCCTCAAGCTATCACCCTGGATAGAGTGCTGTGGCATCACAGTTCACAGCAATCTCCAACTCCTGGGCTCAAGTGAGTCTCCTGCCTCTGCCTCCCAAGTAGCTGGGACCACAGGCACCCACCACAACGCCCAGCCATTTTTTGGTTGCAGCTGTCATTGTTGTTTAGCAGGCCTGGGCTCGATTTGAACCCGCCAGCTCAGGTGTACGTGGCTGGCGCCTTAGCCTGTTGAGCCACAGGCGCCGAGCCTCATTCACTTCTTAACAGTCTATTCCAGTCCCCCCAGATCCTTCATTCACTCAGTGTTCCCTGAGCAAGCCCCAAATGTTAGGTCCCTCTGTGGGCTCTGGAGGGGACCCAGGGAGGAGAGTTCTTACCCCCTAAAGCTTGTGTCCAGGGTTTGTTGATGGGGAGGTGGGCAATAAGGTAAACCAGCTCAGAGCATGCTAGATGCTAAGAAAGCTACGAAAAAAAGCACAGGTAGAGGTCTAGAGAATGGGTGAAGGGTACTGGTATGTTTTTAGGGGTCAGCGGGTCAGGGAAGGGTGGAGGTGGCACTGGGGGAAGTAGGCCCTCTGGACTGGAGGATTTTGCAGACAGGTTGCAAGGACCCAGGCAGGGCCTGGGGCCCAAGTGAGGACCTGGGACTTCCTGATGCTGCCAAGCACCTTTTGATCTGCTGGTGGGGGGAAGGGGGGCTCCGTGGCTCTTCTGGGCCTGCTGCCCATCCGAGCTTGTTCTATCCTCACAATGCCCCAGGAGCTGGTGCTCTCTGTCCTTCACTGCCCTCTGCCCGGTTGTGACTCACTTCCCACCTACCCCCATGGCCACAGCAGAGTTGTACCAGCCTAGCTCCCCAGCCTAAACAGAGCAGTGGTCTCTCGGGACTCTGCTCTCCAGCTGGCTCCACGATGCGTTCACAGAGGCTTGGTGTGCTGGCAGCACCAGTATTCACTTACATTATGATGTGATGCAACAGTCAAGGGTTCAGGGTTTTCACACTGTTGGCCAGGCCCCTCCTCTGGTGCATTAAAAGTGATAGGCAGGTCTGCATTTCAAGTAAGTAGATGTGACTTTGTGTCTTTGTTGTGGTCCTGACATAGCTATCTCCTAATGAAGGCTAGGCCTGCTGGGAATTCCACCCGTGTCACTAAGCAGGAGTAGGCCCCTCCCTGGCAGGTTGGGTGGTCATGCCCACCAGTCTCTGGGCCTGTCCCTCTTCTCTGTCTGCTAAGCAGGGGCTTCTTTCTGGTTGACAGTCTTTAGTATCCCAAGCTCCTCCTGTCAGGTGCTTTTTGCAGTTCTCTGCTCTGGGCTTGAAGTGCTGACTGGAGTTCTCACATAGGCATGTTATTTCTATTTCTACAGTGGTTCTCAACCTTCCTAATGCCACAGCCCTTTAATACAGTTGCTGTGGGTCGTGACCCACAGGTCTAGAACTGCTGCTCTAGGGTTTTGGTCAACAAATGTTGCTGCCACCACTACACGACCAGGTGGGATGCTGGACCCAGAACAGGTCTCTACTTTGCTGTGCCTTTGCCTTGGAGGGAGCCTGGGCACTTCTTGGGACCTACCCATCCCTCTCCTCCCTTCTGCCACTAAAATCTCACCTCAAGGCTGATTGGGTGCCTTGCCTCCTAGCACTTCCCACTGTCACCCACAGAGTTGCTATGCTCCTAGTGGGTAAAAGCAGTGGAAAGAAATTCCATTTTGTAAATATAATATTTTTTTTAAAAAACACTGCAAACTCTACCTCTAAAATGCTTCACTCCATGGATTCTCAATTTACCTGCACAGCAACTTGTTTGAGGGGAGCTTTAATACCTTTAAAATTAATCAGGCTTTTAACTGAAATTTCCAGTTAACGTTATCTTAGAGCCTCTGGACCAAGAAGATAAAATACCCTAAGGTGGGTTCTGGTATGTCACGGGGAAGGGTGGAAAAGTAGCGATATGGACAGGGAGAAAGGAGCTTACAGAGAGGACTAGTCTGAGGTGAAAAAAACAGCATCCATGAAGCCAGAGTGCATGGCAGACCCTGAGGCTGGCCTGGTGCAGCCCTGGGAGTGCTAAGTGGGGAGCCAAGACCAGTTTTCCTCCTCTGTCCATTGTGAAAGGATAATCTTCACATGCAGATATAAGAGGGAACAAGTGTTAAAGATTTTTTAAAGCTCTTATGGAAAGGAATGAACTAGTTGTTATGACTTGCTCAGGGGAGCACATGTTTATCTGGATTCAAGGAATGTGGGATGGCTGTGCAAAGGGAGCAAAACTAGCTTTTCCAGACCACTCCCTACCATTTGCATATCTACAGACACATGCTTTGCATTCTCCCAGTTCTCTGTGATCTGCAGGCTGTGGTCTGAAGGCATCTCCTTCTCCATGGGGGGACAAACTCTTCCTTCCCATAGACTCTGGAGTGTGGTCTCTTGGTGGGCAGGAGAGAGGGACAGCATGCAGCAAGTCCCTTGGCCTCCAGACTCAGCTTCCTTACTGTGAAGCAAGGCAGACACCATTACTGAAGGGCAGTTCTGAGTGCTCTGAGATCATGCTGTTGGGGAGTTCCCACAGAGTCCAGAACAGCACAGCTCTTCTCCCTCTTCTTTCAAGAGACATTAGACACCACAAGTCGAATGATGTGGCTGAATGAACCAAGGAACCAATGAACCTTTGACAGGCTCCTGGTCAGGTGACCCTTCTTTCCCCACCTTGGTCATGATGGGGTCAGTCAGGGTGGCTGGTTACTTTTTAAGTGGCTTGAGTTGAACATGAATGTCTTGAATAGTGACTTTCCTTATAAAACTCCTTCACTGGAGTCTGTTATCCAGTAGAAGATGTACACACACACACACACACACACACAGTGTGAATACACACATGCATGCATGCACAGCCAGGACCCTGAAGGCTGGTCTCACACTGGCATAGCAGTCTGTCATAGCTGTCCTGGCCAATGAATCACCCATCTCCTCTCCAACATGTGGTCTTAACATGACAACTAGATCAGGTTACTGCCTTTATTAGTCACCCTCAATAGCTCTTTTAGAAATGAAATCTAACTTTCTCTCAGTCTCTGAGCCCCTGTGGCATGAGACTCTTGCCTGTCACTCCAGCACCCTGTTGCTCTCTGATCCTTCCAGGCCACGCTGACATCTCAGCTTTTGCAGTTTCGTCTTCCTGGGACTGTCTCTGCTCCTTTGCATTTACCTCATCAAACAGGACTTTCCTCACCACCTTACTCATATAGGCTCATACTCTGCTATCCTATAATCAACAATCTCAGCTTCATCATGTCTTTTCAAATCCTTATCTCAATTTATAATATTTTCTTCTGCCCCTCTACTAGTATATCAGCTCCCTGGTCTGTCTTGTCCCAGCTGAGTTCTCAGGCTGTACATACAGGAGCACTTTCTACATCTTTGTTGAATGATAAAAATCTTTTATGGTTGACAGAGCCTTCATATCCTAATGACAAGGAAGATAAATATTCTCTTTGTCATTGGTGGTGGGAATGTAAATTGATATAGCTTATCTAAAGGTAAATTTGAAGTAGAAGGGGAGAGGAGAGAGAGGGGAGGAGAAGAAGGATATGAGAGGAGGGAGAGTATTTGGGGGACCTCACCTAATGGGCATGATGCAATGGTACATTTCAAAACTATTAAGAAATGAGTATAATTGTGATGGATGTGTTACTTAGTTCAATGTAAGCATTTCACATTGCATATCGAAGCAGTACCCTGAACCCCATAAATGCATCAATGTACAAAGTTATGATTTAATAAAAAATAATAAAGGTAAATTTGGTGGCCAGGTGCAGTGGCTCACATCTAGCACTCTGAGAGGTCTAGGCAGGTGGATTGCTTGAGCTCAGGAGTTCAAGATCAGCCTGAACAGTTCCAGATCAGAGTGAGCAAGAGTGAGACCACGCCTGTGGCTCAATGAGTGGCACCAGCCCCATATACTGAGGGTGGCGGGTTCAGACCCGGCCTCAGCCAAACTGCATCAAAAAATAGCCGGGTGTTGTGGTGGGCGCCTGTAGTCCCAGCTACTCGGGAGGCTGAGGCCAAAGAATTGCCTAAGTCCAGGAGTTGGAGGTTGCTGTGAGCTGTGACTCCAAGGAGCTCTACCGAGGGTGATAGAGTGAGACTCTGTCTCTACAAAAAAAATAGCCAAGTGTGGTGGCAGGAGCCTGTCTGGGCTACTGGGGACAAGCCCTTCCTTTCCACTGCACAGACTCTGCGGTGTGGCCTCATAAGGCTTAGGCAAGAGGATTGCTTGAGCCCAAGAATTTGAGGTTGCTGTGAGCTATGACACCACAGCACTCTACCCAGGGTGAGAGAGTGAGACTCTGTCTCAAAAAAAAGGCAAATTTGGCAATATGTATCAGAGCCCTAAAAATGCTCTTAGTCTCTTAATTCCATTTTGAGGAATCTATTATAAAATAATCAGAAATGTGGTACAAGATTTAAGGACAAGATGCAGCCTGTTTCAGAAAGATGAATAGTAGGAAATAAATGAACATTTAACAGTAGGGATGTAGTTAAAGGGCTCTCACTATGGAGTACTGTGCAGTCATTAGCATCATGTCTCATAAAAAGACTACCAAAATTCTTAAGGCTACTCCCCCAAGTCCTTATGCAAAAAAGAAGGTAAAAGCCTCTGGCACCTGTAAAGAACTGGTCTCACAGATCACTCAATAAGGAAATTTCTTGCTAATATTCTCTAAGCAAGTACATGCAAGTTATACCTATGTCTCGCGCCTGTTGATTCTACACTAATAATGAATTATAAGTTTATCTTACAGGTAACATAACTGGAGATAAGACACAATCGGACATTCTTCCACCCACTCAGGGACAGCTATATAATTGATGCTTCCTTCACTCCCTTATTTCATGTAAAATATCAATTTCTTGGGCCTCACAAAAACGTAACCACTACCCCCTCAGCTCCCCCCCCCCACCTTTTCCCTTCTCTGTTACCTTTTAAATGCTGAAAGTTCCACCTGCCACTTTGCAAAAACAGCTGCAGCTTATCTGCTGTTTCCAGAGGCATCCTAACAATCTTGCCTTAAAAAACCTTCATTTGTTGAGATTTTTGCCTCATTCATTTATTTGAGTTGATAGGCAGAACTGAAAACTTTACTTCAATTTTGCCTAAAAATGAATATATGTATAGAAAAAAACCCAAAGAAATAATTACTTTTTCATTAATATATGTGACCAGGTAGTGAGATTCAGGGTGATTTTAATTTTCTTTTTACTCTTGTTTATTCTAAATTTTCTTTTACTTTTTTTTTTTTTTTGTGACAGGGTCTTCCTTTGTCACCCAAGCTATAGTGTTGTGACTTCAGCCTAGTTCACAGCAATCTCAAACTCTTGTGCTCAAAAAAAGATCCTCTGGCCTCAGCCTCCTGAGCTGGAACTAAAGGCACCCACCACCACACCAGGTAAGTTTTTCTTTATTTTATTTTATTTTTATTAAATCATAGCTGTGTACATTAATGCAGTCATGGGGTACAATGTGCTGGTTTTATACACACTTTGATAGTTTTTCTATTATTGGTTGAGACAGGATCTTGCTCTTGCTTAAGCTAGTCTTGAACTCCTGAGCTAAATCAATCCATCTGTCTTGGCCTCCCTGAGTGCTAGAATTACAGGTGTGAGCCACCATGCCCAGCCTATTCTAAATTTTCTTACATGAGCTGCAGTTTTATAATCAGAATAAAACACATTGTTTGAAAAGGCAAATATTCAGCTGGGTGCAGTGCACACACCTGTAATCCTAGCACTCTTGGAGGCCAAGGCAGAAGGATTGTTTGAATTCAGGAATTTGAGACCAGCCTGAGCAAAAGGGAGACAATGGAAAAATTAGCCAGGTATTATGGCAGGCGCTTGTGGTCCCAGCTTTTTGGGAGGCTGAGGCAAGGGAATTGCTTGAGCCCAAGAGTTTGAGGTTGCTGTGAGCTATGATGATGCTACAGCACTCTACCCAGGGCCATAGAATGATATTCTATCTCAAAAAAAAGAAAGAAAGAAAAGGCAAAGACATTATAAATTCACCTTCATCTTTTATATCTCTGAGATACTCTGCCTCCTGAATTAGATTTAAATTAACTTTGTCATATTTTCTTTTCTTTCTTTCTTTTTCTTTTTTTTATAGAAACAGAGTCTCACTTTATCACCCTCCTTAGAGTTCCATGGCATCACACAGCTCACAGCAACCTCCAACTCCTGGGCTTAGGCAATTCTCTTGCCTCAGCCTCCCGAGTAGCTGGGACTACAGGTGCCCGCCAAAACGCCTGGCTATTTTTCTGTTTTGCAGTTCGGCCTCGGCCGGGTTTGAACCTGTCACCTTCGGTATATGGGGCTGGCGTCCTACTCGATGAGCCACAGGGGCGCCGCCCAACTTTGTCATATTTTCTAAAACGTGTCTAGGTTTTAGTGGGTTGTTGAAGTAGTGTCTGTACAAAACCCTCTGATACCAGTTTTTATTGCCTTTTTCTGTCCACAACATAATAAAACAACTTGGTACACTAGTCTTATTTCTGGGATACCCTAATATAGTTATTTGTTCAACTTAGAAATATATGAGTGTCAACGTTTTGCAAGAGTAGGTAAGTTTATTTCACTCACAGCTCCTGCTGTGAAGAGACTTCTATTTCAAATTCAACTACTTTTAACCTTAACCCAACCCAGCATTAAATGTTACATCTCTGTGCTGATTGACAGCCAGATCTTGCTGGGTCTAACAGGATCAAGTGCTGCCAAGCATCACAGGCAGGAGCACTGGGGCGGCCTGGTCTGAAGGAGTCAGGGCGAGTTAGTCTAAACTGATATCTAGAAAGTGTTTGCTGCCTTGTCAAAACTGGAATGAAAAGGCCATTACCACACTGCTCTAACCACCCCCAAAAGGGTTTCCAGTTCACTGGACTACTGACAGATTAGTCCTGTGATAACTACCGTTGAACATAGAAATTAAAAACCTGAGGAGAGTAACATCATTTTAGCTTTAATAGTCACACACAGTGCACATTGGATGTTAGATTCTATAAACATAAAGTTGCAAGGAGGACCCCTTCCCTCTTTCCTATTCCTAAGTGTGCCCTTGAGAGCCTGGTGGCTCTAAGTATTGCTTTTGCTGTCCCAGAGATACCCATTTACAGCCCTTGGGGCAGCAGCAGATGCTCCAAATGAAGCCTCTGCTAGAAAGGTTGTGGGTTGGGCCACTGGATGGAAGTTATGTCAGATCAGCTCCCACCAGGTGAGTAGTGAAGAAAAAGCGGTAGAAACTACTTTCCCTGGACTGGCCCTCCTGCAGGGGTCCCAAGGAAGACACTCAGGCACCCCAGAGGCCCAGGCTAGAGCACTGGGGCTGTGAGGGAAGAATGTAAAAGGAAAATCCCACATTTCCATATCTTCTACAGATAAGTAAAATGATCAGGAGAGAAAATAAAAAGGAAATTTCATCTCATTATTTTGTGTGTCCTGTGCTCTGCATTCTGGAAAGCTTGAATTAATTAGACCACCACAGTTACACCGGTTTTTATAAAATTATTTTTTACTTAAAAACAAGGACTCTCTGGACTTTTGACACAGAATATGGCTGACATAACATTTTTTCTGGAGAGCACCTGGCAAGTTTTATAAGAAATAAATATTTACTACTGAAGCCACAACAGCACTCTGTTGGGGTGGGAACCTGAGGAAGAAAGCCCATTTGGGGCAGTGGAGCATTTTGAGTTGGGATGTACAAAATGGAACTGGAGTTCAGTTTGGTGGTAGGGGTGGAGAGGGTGTCTGTGGGAAAACAAACAAAAGGACTAGAGAGGTGGGGAGGGGGTGACAGAGCCAAGGAAGCCATCATGGCTGAGTAGCAAGAGCCTTCAAGAAGGACATCTTTGAGTGAGAAATGAGTCATCTGTGCTGCTGAGATATAGACCTGCCACCACATCCATCTCCTGTAAGTCTTCAGCTGAATTAGCCTTTTTTGAGCCAGGTGACCATGAACATGTATGTTCTAGGGAATTCACAAAAGTCTTAGGGGTCACTGGGCCTTTAGCAGGGCGTGGGAAGGGTGCCTGAGCAGTCTCACCTGGAGCAGTCCCATCTGAAGTAGACCCCCGCAGACACCTGGGTTACACGGATATTTAACATCAAGGCACTTTGTATACATACAAATGTATCCTTCCCTATACCACAACCTTGAAATTCACACATTTTAAAATAAGGAGATAGAGATGAAAATCATAAATAGTTGAATCTCAGCTTTAAGTACAAAACATCAGTGAGTGTTGTTCATACAGCATTCTTTATGAATGTTTTCTCACATGAATTTTGATGTTTGCACTGCATAGGAATCTGCCATCAAGTGCCCAGAAGATGAACAAGAGTATCACCCGTGTGCCCTTAGGAGGGCTGGAAATGAGGTGGTCTCAGTAATACATGTTTTTATCCCACCAGCCTGGAAGGGAGAAAGAGATAATTAGAAACGAAGAGTCACTAAAGAAGGGAAAGAGCCTCAAATTCATACTACTTACTTCCAGGGTACAGCCTGATGAAGAGTTTCCGCACCTCGTCATACACCCAGATCAGGATGGCATGTGGCACAGCCACAAACCAGTACTGAGGCCTGGAAGCAGAAGATGGGGAAGTGAGGCCTGACTCAGCCAAAGGGACAGAGCGCCCTGGTGAATGGGAAGGGGCCGCCACTGTCCCTGCTTTCCTGGAAAGAACAACGAATACATGGAGCAGCTACATAGACTGGAAAGCGCCTCACTTATCCTGGGTGACTGTGACAAGCAATGCCAGCCTTTGAAGCAGCCTGTTGGATGAGGGTGGAAGTGAGCTATTTCCTTTTCCAGGACAAGTCAGGTCAGAGCCTTGGGCTGGGCTCACAGAGTGTGGAACTGGTGTGATCTCTTTTGAATGACTTTGGAGAAAAAATCCCTCATGTTTACTTAAGCTGCTCAGAGCTGGAGCTGGCTCTATCCTTGATGCTGTTGAAGGTGGACTCACCTGAGCACAGCGAAACTCAGGGCTGTGACGCTTCCAAGGCCATAGGACAGGATCAGCCCAATGAAAATCTGCGAGACAATCCCCACCCAGATGACTTTATTTCTGCAAGATACACAGAAGCAGACATACTGAATCCCCCCTGGCTCCATGTTCACACACCCAGCAGACCTTGCCAATGGTGGAGGTAACACCTTGTGTGTTCTAGGTGTGGTTAAAGCTGGGTCCTGTGAACCACTGCTGTGGTCACCCTGGCAAGATCGGCCAGGGCTGAGACTGAGGCACATGTGGGCAGTACCTGAAGAGGCCCTGCTGGAAGATGGAATTCCTCCGGGTCTTCCTAATGATCAGATCTGCTATCTGCTGGACCAGGATGCCAGTAAAGAAAGCTGTGTAACCTATCCACTCTAGGTGTCTCCGCTGGTACCTCGTCTGTTAATAGGCAGAGAAGAAAGAGGCTGTAAGTCCTGGAGGAAAACTTTTCAGTGCAATTTTGTATGGATTCACCCCTGCCCCCTTCGCCCACATTGAAAGCAGACCACCTCCAAATGCAGCGGTCCTCAACCTGTGATTGTGACCCACAGGAACTGTATTAAAGGGTCGTGGCATTAGGAATGTTGCGAACCACTGTCCTAGTGTTTGGAAAGAAACACTGTTTTCCTTGCCGCAGGTGGGCAGGAATGATGTCAGTTTATTTTGTACAACTGTGGGTGTGGTTGGACTGGTCACTCTTCCATACCAAATGGTAAAGCTAATGTGACAAAAGAAGCTTTTGTGGCCAGAGAAATGAGGTTGTTCCTCCTCCCGGCAAAAGCCAAATTAGGGTCACAAAGTGGCCCTGGCCCCTATTAACTAAGAAGTTGTTCACTGTCTATCTCATGAAGGCCACTCAGGGGTATGGAGGTTCTGTGTGAGTCCTGGCAGGGCAGGAGGGGAGAAGCATAGAGAAGATACTGGCAGGGCTCCCATCACTTACCCATTCCTGCCCATAGCTGTCTTCTAAGTTGTTTATGTCGTCTTTTTCCCATTCTACCCGCAGGTTAATGAGAGAGGTAGGCAGAAAGCCCTCCTGTGCATAGACGGTGAAATACACAAGGAAAGCTCCCAGTGCTTGCATGAGGCCTGCAGGAGGGAGAGATGTGGGCACAGGCTGCATCGGGGCTCAGAGAACTGCCTGTGCCTGGCTCCTCTCAGTTCCTTCTCCCATCTCACCCCCACCCCACAAAGGAAAACCACAAGTTCTGACTGTGCCTACAGCTTGAATGAATTCTCTGGATGTGTCCTGGAGTGACAAGTAAGATATGCCTTGACTATACCAATGTGCAGGTAGGAGTACACAGCAAGTGGTGCGTTCACTAGTCTGTCCCTCTTCTTGTGGCGCGGCTTCCTGTTCATGATGTCACTTTCAGCTTTCTCATAGGCCAAGGCAATTGAGGGGATCTAGAAGGGGACAGGCTGGTGAAGCTGACCATAGAATGCTTTGCTGGTAATAGCAGTAGTGCAGCAAGGGGTGCTGGGGTGGGTGGGGTGGTGGCTGGATGGTGGGGGAGCCTGGAACTGATCCACCCAGGCTACAGTAATAGGGGTACCCAGCCTATTCAGAATTTAGGAACAGCAGCTTTAATGCTGACTCTTCTTTATATTATCACCCTGTGCTGGCAGCTCCAAACAATCTTGGCCACAGACCACTCCCCCCAGCCCAGGGTTCCCTGTGCTGCCCTCTCACCTCTGGTGTGCCACCCAATCCCCAAGCACTGGGGTAGAAGAGTGCTTCTCTCCTACGTCTCACCTAGAGGCCCATGAAAAGGCATATGACTGTGTCCTACTTTGGAAAATGACCTATCAACTACAAGGATCTCAAATGCCCTCAAAGTTAAAGACATCTCCAACTTTCTTGCTATGGGGGGATTAGCTGGGAGCCTTATAAAACCAGAGAGCTGGGACAGGAATGGAGGCAGCCTACAGGACCATCTCTTGCTGTGCATTAAGCTTTCTCTCTTTGCCCCTCTGCCTGTAAGCCAGGGTCAAAGGGGCAACTTTCACCGGTTTTTCTTTACATGGATACATACTGGAAAAGGGGAAAAATTAAGTGACATTACTGTAGTCATTACTGTAGTTTTATAAAATCTTAGCCACCATGACTGCTTGCTATATTCAGGAGAGGAGCTTCCAGATCAGAGTCCCTTACTTAACAGAGGGCAGCTGTGGGATTATTACTTCAGCCACTGGGCACCCAGCAGCACAGGGACTAATTAGGTGATAGCTTCATCTTCTCCAAAGAAATAGAAGATGTGGGCTAACCTTGATCAACGGCATATTGTGCTTTTTTTTTTTTTTTGCAGGGTAAAGTAGTTTTAATTTCCAAGCATTTTACACGTGTCTCTAGCCCCATGATTTGAAGCATGGTCCATGGAATTAGAGATTATTGGAACTCCAGGGCTACTGGCCCTGTCATGTCAAAGTCTGAGAAACACTTAATCCATCTCCTGACCCTTGAGGGAAATGATCCTGAACTCGACACTTCCTGGGGTTGTCAGACCCTGTTCCCTGAGTGCCACTTACTATATCTGTGCCCAGGTCGATGAACAGGATGGTGATGGTGCCGATGGGCAGGGGCAGCCCGACGATGATGTAGATCAGAAAGGGGCAGAGCTCAGCAATGTTCTTGGTCAGGGTGTAAGCAATAGTCTTCTTTAGGTTGTCAAAGATAAGCCGGCCTAGGCCAAGATATTTCTCTTTACAGGACTTGCTGCCAGCCTTCCAGGTGTCCCAACCCTTGGGAGGATCCAAAGACCTACTCACCTTCCTCTACCCCTGTGACTATGGATGCAAAATTGTCGTCCAGCAGGACCATGTCAGCCGCGTTTTTCGCTGCATCCGAACCTGCGATCCCCATGGCAATCCCAATATCTGCCTTCTTTAGAGCTGGAGAATCATTTACTCCATCCCCTGTTACAGCGACAACCGCATCCTGGGGGACCCAGAATGGGAGGGAGTGGGCCCCAAGGGTCAGGGATTGGGGATCAGGGGTCAAGAAAGAGCAATGTGGCCTCCCTATAGTCTCCAAAGTTAGAGATGGGACATCTTAGAGGCAAGAACAAGGAGCTTAAAGCAAATGAGCCAAAGTGAGCAAAACGCAAGATGTGTGCGTTTTACATCTTATGTCTTTGTATTTCTTGTTTTATAGCTTTGCATTTTAAAATCTTGCTCTATTCACACCAACCATAGTGGCAAGTGCTTTGCTGTCAGAAGCCCTTGTTCTCATGGTACAAGATAGAGCTGGGGCAAGACCTTCACGGGCACACGGGCCCGGAGGGCCTCAGGAGGAATCAGTGCTCCTGAGAATAGAGAGGTCACAGGTCACCCTTGACAGGTTTAAAGGTGTCACAGTCTAATCTGAGGCCCAGACCTCTGCTCTGCACCTCCTTGTGATCAGTGCTGGGCCAGCCGGCCCTCTGGGCACTGCTGCCCACCCACCTGCCTCTGGCAGCCCTCCACTATGATCAGCTTCTGCTGCGGGGATGTCCGGGCAAAGACGATTTCCGAGTAATTGGCTAAGATCTCATCCAGCTGCTCTGGGCTCATGTCCTTCAGCTCCTGGCCGGTTACCACAGCAGCTTTGGCATCCCTAGGAGGCCCCAAAGAAACCCAGTGAGGCCCAAGGCTGGACCTTGGGGTGAGACATCATTCTGGGTGGGGTCTGGGCTGAAGCCACCTCGACTGCCTGGAACCCAACGCCCTTGACATCTGATACCTCCTACTGAGTAACATGGGTTAGGAGTCCTGAGGTTACTTTGGTCTCCATTTCAAGATAGCAAGCTGAGGTTAAAAAAAAAATAAGACTATTTCCTGGTGTCGTATGACAATAAGAATAAAAAGAAAAGTGGCCCTTCCCTCACCGGAGAGTTAAGTGTTGTACTTCTTGGAGCAGCTTTACTTCATCTGCAAGGGGAAGGTAAAACACTGCCTGCTCTTATGTTTTGGGTCCTAGAACTTCCTTAGGCCAAAACACATTCAGTTTAGTTCAGATTTGCAGAATATCTACCATGTGCATTGTACTATGTAGGTAGAAAGGTTTATTGAAGTCTTCTTTGAGCACTGTTGTCCACTGACTACAAAAGTAAGGTTGTAGAAACTACTGATTAGGAAGAGCTGACTCTGCCACACCCCTGCTAAACCTCTTCAGGGGCTTTGCACAGTGCTCTGAGCAGAAATCAGAACCCCTAACTTGGTCAGCAAGGCCCCTGCAGCCTGAAGCTTCACTTCTCCTTCGACTCTCTCCCCAGCCCAGCAGACACTCTGGGTTCTGAAACTCCCACACCCCACCTGCCTTAAGGTCTTCATAGGTCTCGCCTCCTTGCCACAAGGGGCAGCTCTCAGCTTAGCTTCTCTTAGCTAACAATCCATGTTTTGGCCTTCAAATCTCAGCTTAACCACTGGGGTACAAAATACAGCAGGCCGTTTTCTTTATGTTTTGTAAGTTTTGAGATTTTTAGGTTTGTTTTTCTTCTTGGTGCTAAATATTGGAATCCTAGAATTTGACTCGAACTATGGGTTTTCCTAGGTGCTAGTGAAAAATATCAAAGTAGGAGGGCAGTGCCTTTGGCTCAGTGAGTAGGGCATTGGTCCCATATACTGTGGGGGGCAGGTTCAAACTGCCCCGGCCAAACTGCAAAAAAATAGCTGGGTGTTGTGGCGGCCGCCTGTAGTCCCATAGTCTCAGCTACTCGGGAGGCTGAGGCAAGAGAACTGCCTAAGAGCTGAAGGACACCACAGCACTCTACCGAGGGCGATAAAGTGAGACTCTGTCTCTTAAAGAAAAAAAAAATCAAAGTAAGAAAAGGAGGAAGGGTTGTTCCTTTTCCCTTATAGCTGCGAAGATGCTATATTTTTTTTTTTTTTTGAGATAGCGTTTCGCTCTTGCGCCAGGCTAGAGTACAGTGGTATCAACTTAGCTCACAGCAACCTCAAACTCCTTGGTTCAAGAGATGTTCCTGTTTCAGCGTCCTGAGTGGCTGGGACTACAGGTGCCTGCCACAACACCCAGCTAAGTTTTCTATTTTTAATAGAGACGGGGTTACTCTTGCTCAGGCTGGTCTTGAACTCCTGAGCTCTATCAATCTGCCTGCCTCGGCTCTCAGAGTGCTAGGATTATAGGCATAAGCAACCATGCCTGGCTGAAGGTTTAGTTTTTATATGGTTGGTCATGAAACTAGAATTTTTTTTTTTTTTTTTTTTGAGACAGAGCCTCAAGCTGTTGCCCTGGGTAGAGTGCTGTGGCATCACAGCTCACAGCAACCTCCAACTCCTGGGCTCCAGTGAGTCTCCTGCCTCTGCCTCCCAAGTAGCTGGGACTATAGGCACCCGCCACAATGCCCAGCCAGTTTTTGGTTGCAGCTGTCATTGTTTGGTGGGCCCGGGCTGAATTCGAAACAGCTCAGGTGTATTGGCTGGCCCCTTAGCCGCTTGAACCACAGGCACCGAGCCAAACAGGTATAAAATGTATTAAACCTGGCTTATGCCAGTTTGGAGTGTACAGAGATAACCGTGAGTACAACCATCATACCATCCGAAAATGTGAGTGAAAAAGACAAAGTGTAACAGGAATAGCTCTCGGACTGATGGATGTGACAATAACTGACTTGTCAATGGAAAAGCACCCCAAAACTCTGTAAAATAATTTAGAGGGGTTGGTTCTGAGACCCGCAAGTGGTCCCGCCATGGTTGGGTTACAGCTTGTCTTCGCACATTTCAGGGAGACAGGAATGACATATAAAATCATCAATCCATATGGGGAAGGTATACATGAGTTTGGCCTGCAAAGGCAGGACCTCTATAAAGTGGAGGCGGGAGGGGCATGAAACTAGAATTGATGAAGAGAAAAAAACAAAAACATTTGGGATGACCTGGATAAAAATGTATAATCCACTCTTCCTTTTGTGATTTTCACTGAAGCAGCAGTAGACAAAGAGTTTGATCCCTTTGTGACTTCTGAACAAAGAAAGAACTGTAAAAGGCATTTTAGTGCACTGTCCCACATTTGTAGGAAGAGTGTGTCACTCCTCTTTCCACAGGGCTGAGATAGAAATACAGTATTCCATCCATGCTCATGCAGGTCGTGGACACTAAAAGTCTTCAAATTGGCAAAGCAGTACAGGTTTACAGGAAAAAACATGTCATCTACATTGAATGGGTGCTATAGGAGGAAACTGATGGCACAAATGTCCTATGGACATTCATCGCTGCAGTGGTTATCACTAGGCTCAAACTGGACAAAGACCTACAAGATCCTAGAACAGGAAACCAAATCTCACCAAATAGGGAAGGAAGAAGGCAAAGATAAGGAAGACTTTATTCAAGAAGCGCAGGAATAAGGTAATCTTGTCTACAACTTGCATTAAAAACTGCTAAAATGAAAAAAAAGTATTATCCAATTATTTTTAATAATGAACAAGCCCCAAACCTCTTTTCACAGAGGGATGTTATTTATACCAAAGAGCATTAGAAGACACAGACTTCAAATATTATTGCCGTGGCCAAAGGCTGGGATCCTGGTTGACTGTCTGACTTGGTAATGTGTTGCCTGACAATAACTTGTTACCTAACAGCTCTGTGTTCCTAAAAGGCTTACCTGCTTGGGTAAACAAGAAGACATTCCTTGGTCTTCCAATTTTCCCTCTGCATGCATGAAAGTATAGTCACAGCCAGTGACACTTCTCTTCAATCTGAGACTTTAGAGTCTTGACTTATGAAAACCACCCACAAAGTCCAGGCCACTCTGCTCCCACAACCAGCCCTCATGTCCTCATGTTACCACTACACTGACCACAGCATTGTTGGTTTTTCTCTGTTTCTATGGCAATGGGAAGTTACCCAAGTATTGTTCTGTTTGCTACTTATAGTTCCAGGCCTAGCCCAGTGCATGGTTATAGCTTGAGCTTAACCAATAATTGTCAAAAGACAGTAGTTACGGTGCCAGCCACATACACCAAGACTGGCGGGTTCGAACCTTGCCAGGGCCTGCTAAACAATAATGACAACTGCAACAAAAAAAATAGCCAGGCATTGTGGTGGGCGCCTGTAGTCCAAGCTACTTGGGAAGCTGAGGCAAGAAAATCGCCTGAGCCCAGGAGTTTGAGGTTGCTGTGAGCTGTGACACCATGGCACTCTACCGAGGGTGACATAGTAAGACTCTGTCTCAAAAAAAAAAAAAAATTAACAGATGAATAAATGGCTAAGTGGATGGATTAAAAGAAAAACATAATTAAAAGAAGTAATAGGAACAGGATAAAAGCTTTTCTAAGGAAGCTTTCATAATACATACTACTATTTTTACTAAGTAAAAAAGAGGAGTATGTTTACATGGCTATGAATTGTGAAGCTTGCTGAATAGATAAATACCCAAGATGCTCACTAGGGGGTGCATGAAACCCAAAATGTTCTTACTATACCTAATTCTTATTCCTCAGTGTTCAACTGGACCCATGCCAAGTGACTACACATAAACCATTTGTTTCAGTTTTTCTTACTCCAAATTGGGCACATATTTTTTCAGATCTACGCTACCAGATTTGAAATTTTAGACAAGGAGTATTACAAGGTCATTTTCATGGTATCAATACAGTGCCTGGCACATATCAGGTGCTCCATTCAATTTCAAGTGAGCATGTGGATATGTGAATTATAGATCAAATCAGCCAGGCACTGCCTGAGAGGGTGTTTAGCAAAAAGGTGATTTACTCCAAATAGTACAGCTCTTTAGCACCTGCAGGGCCTCCATGTAAGAACCGGAGTTTCTGCTGTGCTGGCTTTGTGCTCACCGCTTGTTAACTTGCTCCACAGCAATGTTGAGGCGATTAGCAATGTCTTCCACTGTCTCACTGTTGGCTGAAATGATCCCCACGCTCTTGGCGATGGCTTTGGCTGTGATGGGATGATCGCCAGTAACCATGATAACCTAGAACAGACAGGAAGGCCCATGGACACAAAGTGAGGATGGTTCAGTATTGCCAACTCGACTACACCCTGGCAGAATACAATTAGTGATTGCTAAGGTTTACCCTATGGGTAGTTCTGGATCTGAGAACTTCACTGTCTTTGAAGGATGCATTAATCCCAAAGGCCAATCCTTGCTCCTAAGCTTCTTAACACTTCTTACTTTTGTTTTATTTATTTATTTATTTATTATTAAATCATAAACACATAGATCATGTATACATTAATGCATTTATGGGGTACAATGTGCTGATTTCATATAGAATTAGGAACACTTACATCACATTGGTTAATATATCTCATCTTGTTTACTTAATTATTGGGTTAAGACATTTATACTCTATACTAATAGACCTGACTTGTACCCTTGCATTATGCACCATAGGTGTGATCCCATAATTCACCCTCCCTCGAACACTTCTTCCTTTTGATGGCACTTTATTTATGAAAGGGCCAGTAGATATCTGGGGCACCCCCATGTTTCAGCAGTCCTGATATTAAGATGATAATAGAACTCATAGTTTGGTTTCAGTCTCACAAAGAAATATGGATTTTGGAAGCTGAACCTCAAGATTAAGTAATAAAGCCTTTTATTATCTATCATGGTGGGCTAAGAGATGCTACTTCAGGGCACTGGGAGATTATTGTCACTGTAGTTATCATTGTGGGTTTTTCCATATAGCCACTATAATTTTGTTTTTATAGGACAGTTACTAAAACCTTAGCACAGTGAAAGAAGAGACTTTTTAAAAAAGAAACAATGATGTTTATTGAAGAGACCTAAATACTGACCATCTGCTGTGACCAGCATTATTAGAATTCCTTCGATCAAGGAAACAACTCCTACCTTGATTCCTGCGCTCCGACATTTGGTGACTGCATCTGGCACAGTGGAGCGAGGAGGATCAATCATTGACAAGAGCCCCACAAAACACAAGTTGGAGGTGGGAAAGTTCATGGCGTCTATGTCAAATGAGTAGTTTTCTGGAAATTTGTCTGCTGGCAGGTAGAGGTGACAGAAACCTGAAATGGGGATGGATTTGGGAGACAATGAAACTAGGATGAGAAGTCACAAACAGAAAAAGGGGTGGGGGGACATGTGGATACACTGTCAGTGCTTTATTATTTTACCAATGCACTAGAGCAGTGTTTTTCAACCTTTTTTTTTTTAATCTCACAGCACTCTTGAACCTATAGTTAAACTTCTGCTAATTAACAACTTAAATTATGTTGATGAAAAAAGAGTAAAAAAATATATACTTACTGTGCTTTGAACTTCTTTTGAAAATAATTTAATTAATAATATTTTAAAATTTTCATGGCACACTGATCGAAAATCACTACATTAGAATATACCAGAACTGTTTAATTCCTTCAATTCTATAATGAATGGATTTTTATTATTTATTTAGTTATTCATTTTATTGAGACAGAATATTGCTCTGTTGCCCTGGGTAAAGTGCAGTAGCATCATAATAACCCAAACTCCTGGGCTCAGGTAATCTTCCTGCCTTAATGCTAATTTTTTTTTAAAGGAAGGACAGATTTCTTTGTCTAAAAATAATATACAGTGTGCTCACTTAGTTTCATGTTATGTTCTAGACATATAAAGAACCAAGAGAGCACAGCCTCTACTTCGAGAGATGCCCCAGCTCAGTAGTGGGGACAGAGGCTAAAGAGATGTAGCGTGACAAAGGCTGAGCTACACGTTAGCCACCTGGAGAGTGAGGAGAGACTTCCCAACAGATGCCACACCTGAGCTGGGCCTTGAAGGGCACAGATAGTTTCTAGGAAAAGAGGGAAGATTGGGGGCAGAAAGACTAGTTTTGGCAGAGCAAACAGCACATCCTACTGCCCAAAGTGGGGAAGAAACTTGGGGCATTTGGGGAGTGAGACGATGTTTGACCTGCAATCAACACCAGCCAGTGCACGAGGTGGTTAGGACCCGGTGAACCCCTGCTTTCCTCAGAAGGCATAAACCTCTCACAGGATGAGGCAGAAGGGTTTCCTGTGTCCAGTGGGAATGCCAGGACCGCATGACTCTCTCATCAACTTTTACAATAAATTTATTCCAAGAATGGCTCACTAACTTCAGTAAAGCACAGTTCAAGAGGTCACACACTAGAGCAACTCCCGGCAGACGGGGATTGTCTGGTATTGAAAACACTGCCCAATGCTGCAGGTTATTTCAGGTGCACTGAAAGCATTATCATCTCATTTATTTGTTTTATTTGCTACCAACCCAAACAGCCTGTAGAAACACACATTCCATAGATTCCGTCTCTGCTAGCAAGAACTTTCATGGGGTTTAATGAGCCTTATCATCTGCCATTCACTTCTGTTTCCTTGAATTTATGATTCTGTGGCTCTGTCAACCTGGTCCTGACAACTGGATGGGCTGTCCCCACAGACCACAGGTATTGCCATTAGGCTCCTCCACCAGCACTGCTTTTCTCAGGTTCTTCCCTTGCAATACTGCCTGTTTCCATTATTGGTATCACTGTTTTCCTAGTTGCTAAATGGGGAGTTTAAAAAATTTTTAAATGTACTACTTTCCTCTAATCGGTGGTTAATTTTTCCAGTTCTGCCTCTATGAAGTCTGCTGTTTCAGCCCCTCCTCCACATTCTCTCTTCCCTAATCAGACTTCTGTCCTCTGTCTCCTAAGGGAGGGCAGTCATCTGGACCTAGGGCTCCTCTCCCTGCTGCCACCAGGGAGCACCCTGTGGCTCTAGTTGGCTCACTCCTGCTGCAGAGCCCTCAGTGTGTCCCTCACCCCCAGTGTAGAATGAAACCTCCACTTCTCACCCACTCTTTTAAGACTTCCTTATCACAACCTTAACTTCTCTAGCTCTGTTTGCTGTGACTGTGCCATCTTCACTGATAGAGAAACCTTTTATGCCTTTGTGCCTGGCAGTGTTCCTTTTGTCCTGGATACTTCTCTCCGCCTCCCTCCATCTGCCAACAGTCAAGGCCCAGTTTTAGATGCACCCCCTCCCAGTCATCCCTGATTTTGCTCCCCTGTGTCTCCCCTTCCCTTAGCCTTATCAGATCCTCTTCTCTGTTCCCCTCGTGCTCATCCTTTCCTCCTTTACATGCTCCAAGGGGATGCCACAGCCACTCTGTGAGATCACTGGTGCCCCAAAACACCCCTCTGCCCCACACTCACCCAGCACGCGCTCGCCCAGCCCACCCAGCTCCATGTAGGCCGTGTGAAAGGCCTTGGCCGTGCTCTTGTCCAACGGCTGCTCCTCTCCATGGATCATGATGGTGCTGCACTTCTCTAAGACCCGCTCGGGGGCCCCCTTCATCACCATGAGGAAGCGCTTGTCATTGGGGTCCTCTGTCTCATGTATGGAGAGCTGGCAGGAGTAGGAGGGCATGTTAGATACCAAAGGGTGAAAAACACTCTTTTCTCTCCACTTGTCCTCAAAACATAAAGCAGGAGGGGGAACAATGACAGCCCCAGCTGTCCTTTTGGTCTGTGGTCAGATTTAGACTTGGCCTCACCAAGATAGGCCAAACAGAAATTGGCTGGTTTAGGGAGGCTGGATGTGACCATCAGCTTGTGAAATCATGGGCCTTGAGCAAGATCTCCTCAGGTGTATGGGAGAGTTTGGGGTCTGTGCACCCCATTATGGCTCTCCCCATCCTCAGTGGGGAACAGGAGGGTCAGACCCAATGTATTCTGAGCTCAGACAGGCACTAGGGCGGTGGTGGATCCCATGCCTCTTCATTTGGGCGTTGATCTGGTCTTAACACTGGATGTAAAAGTAAGTAGCAGGGGAGTGAGGAAGGGGACACTCTCACACATAGCCTTTAGGGAGGCCAGTCAGGCCATAAGTATTGCTATTTTAGTATGAATGCCTTCACCTAGCAATTTTACTGCTAGATCCACGCTAAGATGATCAGAAAAAAAAGTCAAAAATATCTATAGGCTCAGTGCCTGTGGCTCCAGTGGCTAAGGTACCAGCCACATACACCTGAGCTGGCGGGTTTGAATCCAGCCCAGGCCTGCCAAACAACAATGATAGCTGCAACCAAAAATAAATAAATAATAATAATAATAGCTGAAGGCGGTGCCTATGGCTCAGTGAGTAGGGTGCCGGCCCCATGTACCAAGGGTGGTGGGTTCAAGCCCAGCCCCGCTGAAATGCAACAACAAAAATTTCCCAGGTGTTGTGGCAGGTACCTATAGTCCCAGTTACTCAGGAGGAGGCTGAGACAAGAGAATTGCCTAAGCTAAGGAAATGGAGGTTGCTGTGAGCTGTGAAGTCATGGCACTCTACCAAGGGTTACAAAGTGAGACTCTGTCTCTAAAAAAAAAAAAAAAAAATAGCTGGGCGTTGTGGCAGGTGCCTATAGTTCCAGCTACTTGGGAGGCGGAGACAGGAGAATCACTTGAGCCCAGGCGTTGGAGGTTGCTGTGAGCTGTGATGCCATAGCACTCTACCAAGGGTGACAGTTTGAGGATCCGTCTCAAAAAAAAAAAAATCTATATACAACAATAAGATGAGTAACTCTTATATAGCCCTGCCCTTGCTATATATGGCAGGCATTCTTCTAACCACTCAGGAGGAATCTCAGGAAGCTGGAGTCTTTGGGAGAAACTTAGTTATAAAAAACAGTGGCATCATTTGGGGTCTAACAGTTGATTCCAAATCAGTAATTCTTGGATTTTTGGATATCAAAGATAAATACCAAAAACAAAAAACAAAAAACCCTAAACAAAACAAAATGGATAGAGCAAATAGGGTTGCCAGCTTCCTTTTTAAGCCAAGTAAAAATATTAAGGAAAAAAACAACCAATCAAATCCCAAACCATACCAATCAAAAACTCTCTCATCTGTCATCACCATCATCATTTTCTAAAATATAAGGCTTTTCACATTTAAAGAATAATAATAAACATTTTTATGGTGTATACCATGTGCCAGGCACTGTTGTAAATACTATACATTGACTCACTTAATCCTCCAAGTGACTCTAAGGTCATAGGTATTATCATCATCATCATCATCATCATCACCTTTTACAAAGAAGGAAAATGAGGCATGGAGGTTCAGTGACATGATCAAGGCCACATATTAATAATAAGTGGCTGAGATTACATTTGAACCTGACTCAATGGCTCCAGAATGTCACTGCCCTTGATTATGGAGGATATGGAGGGTAATATTTTAACTAAATACATTCTTTTTTTTTTTTTTTTTTTTTTGGAGATAGAGTCTTCCTCTGTCACTCTAGCTAGAATGCAGTGGCACTGTCGTCACTTAGTACAATCTCAAACTCTTGGGCTCAAGGAATCCTCCTGCCTTAGCCTCCCAAGTAGCAGGGACTTATAGGTACCTGCCACCATGCCCAGTATATTTCTCTACTTTTAGTAGAGATGGGGTTATTGCTCTTGCTCAGGCTGTTCTTGAACTCCTGGCCTCAAGTGATCCTCTTGCCTTGGCCTCCCAGAGTGCTAGGATTACAGGTATGAGCCATTGAGCCCGGCCACATTCATCTTTATATAAAACTTTATAAGATATTGTCCTAATTACCAATTCACCATAAACCATTTTAAATATGTTCACAGAACAGTCTGTTGGGGGCATAGCTAACACAAGCTCACTAGGATCAGAATTTTCTACTTTCTTCCTTTCATTGAATCATATTCCAGAGACCTTCCAAGGCCATGATATCTAAAGCCCATTTGAGGGCTGAGTGTTGCTCACCTGTGCATACAAAATGGCCCTAGTAACATCCAAAGAGCACCTGTAACCTCTCCTGTTGGAGATTATACAGGCTGTCTCTCTCTCTCCTCTAGCCCCACTCTGTGTAGCCCATCCCACCCCCATCTCCCATGCCCAGGCTTGCACACAAGGCCTCATAGAACCTGTTTTTTCTCACTTCTAATGACAGGGAATGCATGTACTCTGGGAGATGGGGCTGCAGTAAGATCTGGAGTCTTGTTCCTGATCAGAAGATCATCTAACCTGGTCTTTACATAATGTACTAATGGTTTCTACCTCAGTCTCATCCTGTGCCCACCTCAGCATTATCTTGAGAAAGAAAGATTTAATACAAGTGGAAACTGGCACAGAATAACTACTATTACTATGGGCATTTTAGGATTATTACCCATTCCATTTTCACTTAGGTTTTGAATAAAAGATCTGATTTCCTGGCTTTAATATTTTATGTCATACATTTTTGTTAGTTGCCTATTTAGCTCACTGTGATTCTTTATTGGTTCATTTTCTACAAGGAGGACAGTTTGCAACAAAGAGAGTTCTTCCCTGGCCCTAAATTCTATGCAAACAAAGACAAGTGGATAATCACCAGAAATCTCTCTACACAAACATACACATAGTTATCCTATTTAAATTCCTCACATTTAGGCCAAGTCCAAGTCATGACCCCTTGTTTTCAGCTTGGGATCCTGGGATTCTATAGGAAATCCCATCTGCATCAGCTCCTTGGGCTATAAAACATCATTCATGCCAACACGAGGAGAATGGAGATGGTTAACAGCTGTGCACCCCTGTAATAAGGAGGTAAGACTTGGCAAGGGGAAAACTAGGCTCATATTCTTCCTGAGCTATGGGCAGAAAGGATCCCTATCTGCAGCATGTGGGGTGGGACTGGAAAGCCACCACTGACCACCTGAGAGACTGTTCTCTAGTCTTCATAGTGGGCAGGGCTTACTCCCACAGCCTGGACTGAGACATTCCACTTCTATGTTATGGTAGAAGTCATGGACTTTGGGGTCAGATTTGTGAAAAATGGTCGTGTCACCAGGATGTTGTGTGATTTTGCCTCATCAACACTTTCAAAGGGCCTGCTTCCTCATCTATACATTGGGATTAGTCTGGCTAATATGACAGGTTTGTTGAGTGGACAGTACGGTGAGTGTCGGACTCATGTGAGGTGTGCAGTGTCTGCACTCACCCCCCACACTCTTGCTCCTCACTTGTGCAGGAGTGTGACAGTGGCACGTGTATGCATCATAGATGGATCCGTTGCCAGGAGGGCTGCTAAGAGCAGCCAGGCCCTGATCTTTGCCTTTCTTTTCTTCTCCACCCTATATCAAGAAAAGGAAAGAGGCCAGCAAGAGATCCCCGACCTGGCTGACCAGATGCCCAGGCCTATATCCTCAGGGTCTATTTCTGAAGTCAGGTACCATTCAAAAGATGGATTAACCAAAGATAGAATGTCATTCTAGTGATAACAAAGACTGCAGGTTGTGAAGAAAAACTCACCTGAAATTTGTTAGTAGAGTTAAAAGGTATTTCAGCTACTTTGCAGTTTCTTTTTCTAATTTCCATCACATCACCCAAAATGACCTCTGAGAATTTCAAAAGAGCAGTTTCTGAGGCATCTCCAACCACAATTTTCTGGGAATGAAAGGAGAGAAATAAATACTTGCAGCACATAATCTGGTTCTTCTATGATTGTTTTAATGAACCAACATGTCTGTGGCACATGAACCAACATGTCTCCTGACTAAGCTCATCATCTAATTGAAGAGACAAGCCAGTCACGTGACAATTAGGGCCTGAGGTGAGGCAAAGGTAAGAATGTAAAACAATGGTGTCACCTGCTGGTATTAGGGAAGTTCAAAAAAGTAGGAGCTCTGTGGAAACTGGAGGATTTCAACAGAAATCAGCAGTGATGAATTAGATCCTGATGGACAGGTGGGTTACCAATACACAAAGGAGCGAAGAAAGTCTTCTAGAAACTGAAATGTAGGGGCAGAGACATGGAGTGGAGTGTTCAACTGCAGGAGGACATGGAGGTGTGCTAAGACAGGGAGGTCCCTGCAAGGCAGGATGAGGTCTAGACTCAAGGAGCAGAAGACAGAGATGTACAGGAAGTTTTTGAGCAAAGTTAAGTAAAGATAAAAGCAATATTTATAGAAAATTAATGTCATTCCAGAAAGACTCTAGGAAAGTGGGAATTTATGAATTGAGAAGGCCAGTTAAGAGTTTGGCACAGCTATTTAGATGCAAAGTATTGGTAGTAATAGAAATACAAAATTACATATATTTTGAAGCAAGAGTGTTGCTTCATGATGACTCACTATATATAAGGAAAGGAGAAAGTCAAAGATGACTTCCAAAAGTTTTGGCCCCATGTCATGTAGAATGGTTATGTCACAGAAAAACAGAAAATTGGGGAAAAGATGCTGACTTGAAGCCAGGATGGATACAGGCAAAAGGTGACAAGTATAATGTGTTCAGAGGCTAGCATGGAAGCACACAGCCTGCCAGTCAGCCAGCCTGAGTTTGGGTGAGAAATTAAAACTGGACATAAAGATCTAAAAGACACCAATGGAGAAGTGATTGGCCAAGAGACCACCAAGGAGCTGTCTGATAGAGAAAGAAAAGCAAACAAACAACAACAACAAAAAAAAAAAAAATAGAAGAAAGAGTCATGGAAGGAAATAAATGGCAAATAGATAAGCCACGCGAACACATAACTCATTCAGTGACTCACTGAGATGGAGAAGAGAGAGAAGGGGGAAGAGTTTACTGTGTATTCTGATATTCCAGGATGCTTAGAGCTCTGTCTGCTGCCCTAGTCTAATAGAGAGGAAGATCAGTGCCTTTATTTCTATCAAATTATATTTCAAACATCTGTGAATAGCATGCACGTAATAAGAAAACTATGATTATATCCACTTAGTTGGCAAAGAAGCCAGGAAAGTAACTTTATATAGGCACATTCATTTCCTGGAATGAGACAGAGTTTTTAAAAGGATGTAAAGCAATCTGAGGTCACTCAAGCATCTTTGTGATTTCTAAAGCTAGTTTGAATGAAAACTGTGTGCATGTTTCTTGTTAGCAGGTTACAAAGTTTACTCAGGTGGAGAGATTATACCAAGTACCCCTTGGAAAGGAACAAGTGACTTCAAATTGACTGTGATTTAAGGTCATGCACCATGCATCACAGAAGCATTACCTTCATGATGGGGACACTTTCCTGTCCTGGCTTGAACTCAGCTCGGTTACACAATGTTATTATCTTGGATAAGGAGGCCCAAGTCCTAGAACTTTGGTCAAAGAGTTGGTCTGGAAGACAGAGAAAGAACAGTGGGGCTAGGCCTACTGTCCACAAGTTGTCTGACCTGTAGAGCTGCTGTACTCTTGCCTCAGCCCCAGGCGGGAGCCCACATGGACCACACTGAGCACTCCAGGAGACTTACTTGAATGGTCTTCACTAGTGTCAGCCACAAAGATCTGATTGTCAAACCACAGATGGGCCACGGTCATCCTATTCTGCGTCAGAGTCCCAGTCTTGTCTGAGCAGATGATGGAGGTAGACCCGAGAGTCTCCACAGCCTCCAGGTTCTTCACCAGGCAGTTCTTCTTGGCCATCCGTTTAGCAGTCAGTGACAGTGTCACCTGACAGGTGGGAGAGAGGGAGAAGGAAACTTTGGCAGAAAATCCTCATTTTGAACATAGGCTCAAAAACACAGAAGTAGCTGCCTGGGGAACCTAGAAGCATGTGTATTTCATTTTAAAAGCTCTATATTTTAACGATTCTTTTAAACCCCCAGATGGAAAAGCTTCTTTTGGTCTAATTTCTTTTCTTTTGTTTTCTTCTTTTTTGAGACACAGTCCCACTATGTCACCGTTGGTAGAATCCTGTGGTGTCACAGCTCACAGCAACCTCAAACTCCTGGGCTTAAGCAATTCTCTTGCCTTAGCCTCAACGCCCAGCTATTTTTTTTGCTACAGTTGTCATTGCTGTCCAGCAGGCTCGGGCTGGGTTCAAACCTGCCTGCTCCGGTGTATGTGGCTGGCGCCCTCACTGATGAGCTACAGGCGCCGAGCCTTGGTCTAAGTTTTTCACATTACTATCTCCTGCAGTCAGAAGAGACCTGGAATTCAAAAACTTCTCTTGTCTTTGGTCAGGACCCAACCAGCCCAATGATTCTGTGGTCACAAAACTGGAGACATAGACCTAGTGGGAGGGACCTTGCATCTGAGGACTGAGCTAGATGGGCCTCACAAAAGGGACGGGCAGGGCCAACTTTGGGGCAGGTAAGGAAGGGGAGGAATTTTTTTGCAGGAAAAAAAATGGGAGGAATTTTTTTTTTTTTTGCCTGAGAGGAGAAGCAAGTAAAGCAAAAAACATAACGATGTGTCTAAATTTCTAAGTTGTAGAAATTGCCAAAGAAATGTGGGGAAGGCATCAGGCTTTTGGACAATTTGTAAATGGTCTATCTTTGTCTAGATCTTAATGGAGCAAAGTAACATCTGTGACTTGGAGACATATCTGAAAATATATTTTCAAAGATAATGCATTCAAATATTAAAAATATCACAATTCCTTTGGCCCACCTCTAAGAAAGTCTATTGGGAATGTTCTATGACTGTCCTTAGGCAGGAGATATGCTGCCCTGGAGGTGAGTTGACTGGTCCTTGTATGTGGGAGCCTCCCCCCCAAGAAGCCATCTATCCATAGGGCTGGTGCAGGCTGCCTAACAGCACTGACTCACAGTGACAGTGGCCAGGAGGCCCTCAGGCACATTGGCCACGATGATGCTAATGAGGAAGATGATGGCATCCAAGACTTGATACTTTAGGGACACTGCGATGATGAAGAAAAGGACGCCAATGGAGACGGCCACTCCTGCCACAATGTGAACAAAGTGCTCGATCTCAACGGCAATAGGTGTCTTCTCATTTCCAACGCCTGACGCCAAGGAGGCAATATGACCAATGATGGTGCGGTCACCTGTGCTGATGACCAAGCCAGTGGCAGTGCCTACAGGGGAAGCAGATGTTTTATTCCAGGACTCCTCAGCTATGAGGGGATCACAGCCAGCATACAGCCCTGCTGAGGCTCGTGATCAATTAGCACATGATATCACAAAGGCCAAGTATCCATCGCCTTTCAGCTCCAATATTTCCTCTGGGCCAAGCTTTGAAACAAGGTGTGGCAAAGAGAAAAAGACACAAGGTCCAGGGAGGAAAAAGGGCTGTGGGTATGCATGTGGCCTATGCGCCAGTGGGCCTTACCTTCCAGACAGGTTGTAGAATAGAAGCAGATATTTTTTGTTTCCAGGGGGTTTTCATGAGTGAACTCACAGCAGCGGGACTGGGGTTCAGATTCCCCTGTGAGACATGAATTATCTACCTAGAAGAAATTTCGAGAACAGTTCAAAATGAGGCATCTTTTCCCTGCCTCTTATCCTGAGGCTAGTAGGAGAGACGACAGACCTCCACCTAGCTCCCAGCACACAGGGTGGATGCCCTGATACTTACCCTGCACCCCTGAGCAGACAGCAACCTGATGTCTGCAGGGATCTGGTCTCCCCCTTTAACCTCCACGATGTCCCCTGCCACAAGCTGCTCTGCTGGGATTACCTTCTTCTCGGAATCTCGGATGACAAGGGCTTGCTATAGAAGAGAACTATGATAGCCACCTCAGACCTTAAAGGATGCCACCTCCTGCCCACCTGTGCTACACCACCAGCCCCAGTTCAGAGGCGGTGAAACCCGCTGCTGTCAGAATGGCAAAAATGAGATTGGAGACTGTCACCTTGGGCCTAAAGCCTCTATAACTATTTTTCTTGAGCTCACAAAGATGTTCTTGGAACCAGAAGAGGCTGCTGTGGTGCTGATCTGGCAAAGTTAGAGCCCTCATGAGAAGGAAGACAGTGAAGGCTGAGCAACCCTGGCTGGGTGTCTGGGAAGAGTACTAAAGGTGGGACCAGAGAATTTAATACTCCTACAAAGGTTAAGGAAACTAATGAGGTGACTCCGGGCTACATGGCTCTGCAAGAGTCACTTTCTCCACCCAGAACCCTTCTCTCCAGTGGACAGCTCTCTGGGCCATGGACAGTAGGGCTGTCCTGCCATGGACATGTAACAGGGGATCCTGGGGGATGCTGTTTTCCCTGCTGAAACCATTTTGGTGCAACATGCCCTGGGATCAGGAATGGCTTCAAAAACAGCAACAGACAATTACAGAGGGGTCTCCCTTGCCAGGGAACGAACTCCCTGAATTCTACAGGTCCTTCCCTGAGCCACCTAAATGACTATCCCAAATGCTAAAGAGTAGGAATAAAAGACATCCTACAATGACAGGCATTTTCCTGGATCCAGACTCATTTGATCACTTCAACACCCTGTGAGGATTATGGGTTCAGATAGTAGGAGGGATTTGCCCAGGCTCTCTCTGAGTAGAGCCCCAAGGCCCCTGATCCCTTTGTGCCCACAGAGGAGGTTTCCTCACCCCTGACTCACCTGAGGGATCATTTTACTGAAGCTAGACATGATGTTGGTGCTTTTTGCCTCTTGGTAATAAGCAAAGACCCCTGTTAAAATGACGACCAGGATAAGTACGGACCCCAAGTACACCTGGGTGGGGAGGAAGGGCAAAGGTCAGAGAAACGGGTAGCATGAACAAGCTGGGGCCTGGGCTAGATGAAACAATGACAGTTGTGTCCTGGTAGAATTTACAGGCCACAGAATTCACCCATGTAAAGTGGCCAACTCACTGATTTCTAGTAAGTTTCCAGAACTGTGCAACCAACCCTCCAGTCCCCAGGACAAATCCATCATGCCAACAGATCCCTAGTGCCCCTCTGTGGTCACTCCCTGCTTCTATCCAGCCCTGCCACCATGAATGTCCATGCTCTATGCATTCCTTGTCAGTCAAACCATGTGCTCCATGGCCTGTCACCTCTGGCTCATTCTCTCAGCTTCATGTTGCCCTGGCAGCCTTGAGACTTTGGCACCAGGTCTCAGCAGGTGCACACTCTCCATGTTGAAGGGAGGGATTAGCTTCAAGGAGAAAGAGCCCAAAATATACTGCACAGAGAGGTGAATTTTTTTTCCTTAGAAAAATTGAGGGTTTTCATTTCTTTCCTTTTTCAAATTCATGCTCACACTACCTCTGAGACATCAGCCAATTAGATACCACATCTGTTTTACCAAGTGAAATCTCACACTTTCATAGGGATTTTTTCCCACATAAGCCTGCCGATCTCCCCATAGCCAGGCAGTGCTCAAGCAGCAGTAGTGTTCTGCTTGCAGTCCTGGGCTGTGCCCAGAAGGCCAGAGTGCAGGGCTCTGCTGTCCTGTTACTGACTGGGAAGACCAGGAGGGAATGGCAGGCCTTACATTGTCCAGGGATGATGATGTGTTGTTGGAGTACTGGATCCCAAAGGCAATGTAGCATAAGAAGGCTCCCACCCACAGAAGGATGGAGAATCCCCCCACCATCTGCTTGAGGAACTTGATGATCTCCGACGTCTGCTTGGGAGGGGTCAGAGCATTTGGCCCATCCCGTGCCAGCAGCTCAGCAGCTCTGGAGCTGGAGAGACCCTGAGAAAGCCAAGCGACAATACACACACACACAAACAAGTAGGCATTAGACAATTCTTCTCCCTCAGGGGATGGGCCTCATATTTTTGTAGCTTGTAGTCAGGTGATAATGTGCCCAATGAAGGTCTAGAGGAATGTGGCCAAGGCCTCACCTTTTTGTAAGAGTATTTAATGCTTAATATTGGCCAGGTAGTGTGCTCCAAATATTTACTCACTTATTCTTCAAGATCATCACCATGATCTCTGGGGATGGAACTATTATTATCCACACTCACGTATATGGAGTTTGAGGCAAAAAGAGGTTACCTAACCTGCCCAAGGCACCTGGTCTGTTAATGGTAGCACGAGTTTTCAACAGGTGACTGGCTCCAGAGCCACACTGCACTGTGCTCTGTGAAGGAACTTTAATTTCTCAAGAGATTATCCTGTGATAGGAGTAATTTGGGTAAGGAGGATTTGAAATAGAGAAGCTAGTCACCAAGGTTAAGGTCAACCCAGTGACTCTCCAGGAAGTACAATCTATTCTGGAATCCCTGTGTAGCAACCATGTGAACTTATTTTTTCTTCCTTAAGTCTGGTACTTTTCTACAATCTACCCTAAATTCATGTTCATCTTAGCAGCTGTAAATCCTACCCAAGCACTGAGGCCCACCTGAAGAGTCCCTTCCTTGGTGAGCCTGCATTCAGCTCCACAAGGAGGCACCCCTGCCTTTGATTCCTTGCACTTTCACAGGGAATTTTCCCTCACAAAGTATTTTTTGTAGAGAAAGTCTTGCTCTGCTCCCTCTGGCCAAAATCCACTGTTCTTTCAGCACATTGTTACAGCTTCTCGCTGGGCATCCAGGCAGGATAGAGTGACTATTATGATACTTCCCTGAACATCTGGCTTTCCTACCCAGCTGCTTCCTCCTTAGGGTGAGGGTTCACCTATCCTTCTTTGTTCCTGTCACTGCCAGACCAGAGCAAATCACCTAGTAGGTGTTCCTGTTGACTGGAAGAGATGTGCATTCAATACCCAGATGCAGATGACTGCAGTCTCAAAGGTGCTGCTATCTGTTGGCCAGTCTACCTTTCCATACACCTTGAGAACATAGCCTTCCCCTCTGGATAGCTGGAGGCTACTCTTCCCTATCCCTGGTTCCCTGATGACTCACCGTAATGATGTCTGTCCCATATTTCTTTTCCAATTCCTTATTGCTAAGTTTGTGGTCATCCTGAAATTCATGAAAGGAAAAAGAACAGAGTGAATTAGAGAATTCCAAAAGACTCAAACACGGAACTTTGGCCAGCCCATGAAAGATGGCAGTACTAGCCCTGAGTATGGGATAGGGTTAGGAGGGAAAGAACCCCTTATGCCAAGCAGCTGTGCAGAGAGGGAAGGCAGTGCCACAGGATTGCCTCATCCTGCTGGGTCACCACCACCATCCTGAGTTTAGACTGCACTTGTCACCTACCACCCAGAAGCTGACCTTAGTTTTCTAAAAAAGCAATGACCCTCACTTCAATCTGACCTCCAGATCATGCAAGTCCCAGCATATCCATTCCCTATGTCCTCACAAACTGGATGCTTCATTCTGACCTCAATCCTGGGGTTGGCTGAGCGTGATGGGCAAAACCAAACCAGACTCAGTTCCTATGTTTGGACCATGCCTCCTCCTCCCTAGGAGGTCTCTGGCATACAAAAGCATGCTTTCCTTTGTTCAAGTACTGGAAACTCAGGGAGTTCATGGCTAGAGAAGGCCTGCAGATTGAAAATCTGCCACACGAATGAACACCAGTCTGGCCCATACAGTTAACTTTACTAAAGAATCTTTAGACTTAATTGGGATTTCTGAACCTTGGTGCTACTGACAATTGGGGCCAATAATTCTTTGTCATAGGGCCTCTACCTACTAGGTGTCACTCACTAATACCCTCCCCTGAGTATGATAACCAAAAATGTTTCCAGATATTGCTAAATGTCTCTGGATTGGGGGTGGGGGATCCTCCCTTCTCCTTTTGAGAACCACTGGCCAAAGGACTAGAAACTTCTTCCTGTAGAAGAAAACCCAAGAGTAAACCTTTCTATTTGTACCATCCCCCCCACCAAAACCTAATACACAGAATTCTTTTAAGCCGTAATTATCTGCAACAAAGATTTACACTATGACTGTTGCCGGAATCATCTCTTTTCTCAAGTATATGTAAGAAAAAGTTCCATGTTGCAATAAAAGATTAGGCTTTCCAATAAAGAATAATTTATTATTAATTTATTGTTATTTTGCTTATAGCTTTTTAGTTAGACTCTACATTGCTCATTCATCTTCTACAGATATCAATCGCAAGTGACACTGCTGGTAATTGGGAGAGTTGAGGAACAGTTCTATACAGAGTGTATAGCGCAGTGTATTAAGTTTTAGGCAGATGCAAGTCATGGCTGGTTAGAACTATTTGCATAGATGGCCCTCAGACTTTCAGGACTGTACCTTGAGGCAGAGGACCTTTCCTGTCCCTTTAGCCTAGGCTTTGGGATGAGCATAGCGGGTGGAGGAGGTGTGCCACCTGCTGACCAGTCCTGGAATAGCACAGGGCAGCCCTTGGTGACTGGGACTTGGGTCATTGACAGACTGCTTATTAAAAAGGGCTCAGTGCTTGTAGCACAGAGCTTATGGCACCAGCCACATGCACCCAGGCTGGTGGGTTCAAGCCTGACCTAAGCCTGCAAAAACAACAACAACTGCAACCAAAAAATAGCTGGGCGTTGTGGTGGGCGCCTGTAGTCTCAGCTACTTGGGAGGCTTTGACAAGAAAATCACTTAAGCCCAAGAGTTTTAGATTGCTGTGAGCTGTGATGCCACAGCACTTATTTTCTTAAAAAAAAAAAAAAAGTCAAAGAAGGGGGCTGGGCTTGATGGCTCACACCTGTAATCCTAGCACTCTGGAGGCCGAGGTGAGGTGGATTGCCTGAGCTCAGCCTGAGAAAGAGCAAGACCTGGTCTCTAAAGGACAAAACAAACAAAACAAAAAAGTCAAAGAGGATACTTTAGTTGTCATCAAGGCTATAGTTTGCCAAGAGGTCAGGATGCAAAAGCATTTAACTACACTATGGCAAATTACAGGACCCCTGTGAGAAGCTTGACAAAAAAGAGGAAGAAAACTGTTCCTTTCTCAGCAAGGAAGCTAGGAAATTCTTGGCCAACACTATGACAATTATTTTCTTATATTACACTTCTTCACAAAGTACTCATAGGAGAGAAATTTTCATCGTAATCAATAGGCATATGAGAGAATAAATATATATTCGCGATGCAAGTAGCAATTTCAAGAATAGGCAAGTCTTCAATAAATGCTAGTGATGCACAGGAAATAATTACCTTGCCTTATCTCATCAAATAACTTCTTGCCTTATCTCATTTACCCTCTTAACAACTCTATGAAGTAGGTGCCCTTTTAAATTCCTATTTTTCAAAAATAGGAAACTGAACCCTGGCCACATTGGGATTTGAATTCAGATCAGTTCAACTTAAGGGCTGTATTCTTTTTTTTTTTTTCGAGACTGAGCCTCAAGCTGTCACCCTGGATAGAGTGCTGTAGCATCACAGCTCACAGCAACCTCCAATTCCTGGACTCTAGCAAGTCTCCTGCCTCTGCCTCCCAAGTAGCTGGGACTACAGGCGACCCCCCACAATGCCCGGCCATTTTTTGCTTGCAGCTGTCCTTGTTATTTGGCGGGCCCAGGCTGGATTTGAACCCGCCAGCTCAGGTGTACGTGACTGGTGCCTTAGCAGCTTAAGCCCCAGGTGCTGAGCCAAGGGCTGTATTCTTAAATGTCTATCAGGATAGACATGGACCAATGGTCAGTGGTGCTGCTGCTAAATGTTTACTGAGCTCTCCAAGAAAGATAACAAAGAGCTCTGATTTGGGGCCGCGCCTGTAGCTCAGTGGGTAGGGCGCTGGCCACGTACACCGAGGCTGGTGGATTCGAACACAGCCCAGGCCAGCTAAACAACAATGACAACTACAACACACACACACACACAAATAGCAGGGCCCCTGTAGTTCCAGCTACCTGGGAGGCTGAGGCAACGGAATCGCTTAAGCCCAAGAGTTTGAGGTTGCTGTGAGCTGTGACGTCACAGCACTCAACTGAGAGCGACATAGTGAGACTCTGTTTCAAAAAAGAAAAAGAAAAAAGACAAAAAAAGCTCTGATTTGCAGTGCATGCTGATTCCTTAGCAGAACCAAATTCCAAGCTAACATGATGTCAGTCAGCACCAAGTCCCTGAATATTTGACACCAGGACCTCTGAGCTGGCTCTTTCAGTCCAGCTGCTGCAGGCACAGCCATCTCTGAGCCTCAGAGTCTGTGGTAGCCTGCAGGGCAATCTAGCAAGTCTCCAGGATAACAATTCCCCTTTGGCGTTCCTGAGATGAAATCTGTCACATTTCAGAGCCAAGGAAGCTCTTTGTTAAAGCATCCAGATCTAATAACTTCAAAGTTCTTCCTTAATAATAAAAATTTTCCATACCCATAAAGCACGTGAATTACAAAATCCCCATCTCATTTCTTCCCCCACAGTCCCATCTGCAATAATAATTGCAAATTAATTATTTCCCATTTTACAGAAAAAAATGGAAGCTTCAATAAAGTTAATTCATTTGCTCCCAGTTACAACTCAGTCAGAGGAGAACTGGGACTTCAATTGAGCCTAAGGTCCTCAATCTACGTCCAATAATCTCACTGCTGAAACTTTTTCAGCAGCTTCAGTGTCCCTCCTTAGAAGTTACAGCTCCGATAGTTTAACTTATTAATCAAAAACTGGCAAGAAATTTCTTAATTTCCTGGAAGCAACTAGGTAGGGGAGAGATCGGGTCATGCCTGTGGGACCTGAACCCAGAGACTTTTCCTCTGAGTTCTACCTGGGGCTGCTTCCAGCCAGCAGGAGCCCTGCAGAGGCCCTGACCTCTGGGCAGATGCTATCAACCTACTTTTTTTTTTTTTTTTTAAACAAGGGAACAAATCTCAAGAGGATTTCAAATCCTTGAGACTGATTTTTCTTTTGTAGGAGGTAGGTTCTAGGGACAAGCTCTTAGGGGGAAGTAGTCATTGTGACTCCTATGGCTTAAGGCTACTGACCAGGTCCAGTTCTTTCTTAAAATCTTCTTTCTGATGATTCTTTTTGGGGTCCAGGCATTTGTTCTTCAGGCCCCTGTACTTTTCCTTGCCATCCTCCTTGTCTGTTTTCTCAACGTCTTTAGTTCCATTGAGCTCCACAGAGTAAATTTCTAGTGTTTTCTGAAAAAGAAGCAGAGGTGAATATTGGCCTCCAATTGGTTGCCTAAAGAGTTGCATAGTGCTTCCTGGGCCTTGCATGGGGGAGGGAGCCCTGCCTTTCATCCCTACCCCCCAACAGAGGACAGAGGGAGCAGGGCTGTGGAGAGTCGCTATCCGCCCATCCGCAGTTGCAGTTCTCGGCTTCCTTTCCTGTGTGGAGGGGAGATTGGGTAGTACAGGTCTGGCAGCATCTCCTCAGGGTGACCTTTCTCCAGAGTGGGGCAGGTGGGAAGTTACCGGCCCCTCCTCTAGCCAGAAGATTGAAGGGAGCTCTGGGTTTCCTTAGTAACTTGTTCCCACGGGACACACCAGCTGTGCACCCCCCTCCAACTCTCGCAGAGTGGTAACCACTCAGCTTTGGCCCCTCAATCCTGAGCAGGAGGGGCTTACTAGAGGGCTTTTCGGACCGCAAGGGATCAGTGCATCCCGGCTGAGCACCGTTCTCCCAATCGGAGCCCGCGGGTGCAGTGGAGCTGGCCCAGAGCCCTTGGGGCCCCTCCTCACACATCTCTGGACTAGCTTCCGTACCCCGCCAGCCAGCCCTGGAGTGAGTGGCACGTGCGAGCTCAGAGCCTGAGGGGAGAGATGCTTTGCCGTTGTCCGGAGGGAACTCAGTAAAGGGGGCCTCTCTTGTCCCCGGTCAGGACATTTGTTTTTCTCTCCCTCTCCCCACCCATGCGGTCCTGTCTCCGGGCCCTTGGTCCCGCGTGTGGTGTTCCCAGCGCTCCAGTGGGCGCGGAGCCTAAACGCACCTTGCGCATGCTGCGGGTGCTGGCGCCGCGGCGGCGACTGCAGAGTTCCGGGCAGAGGTCCCGTGTGGCTGCAGTGACTGCGGAGTTCGGGGCAGAGGTCCCGTGTGGCGGCGGCGGAGTCAACGATGTTACCGCAGGAGGTCTCGGCCGGGGCGCGGACCCTGCACACACCTCCGCAGCCGATCCTAGCCGCTGCCCTGGGAAGGAGGCTCCAGATTATAAAGTCGCCCGCCCCGCCCACGCACCTGCCGCGGCAGGAGCTGGGGACGCCCCGGGGGCGGGAATCCTGCGAGCGCCCGCCCTGGCGAGGGGCTACGGCACTGGAGCACGCAGGTTGGGGGCCTCGTTGAGGTCCTGAGCAGGACGCGGCGGCGCGGGGTCTTCTGTGGGCTAGCCCAGCGTCCTTGGAGTTCAAGAGGGTGGCGCCACTAGTTACAACCTGCCCGGGAGCCCAGTGTCAGTCAGCCCGAGCCCGCAGTTCTCGCATGCTCTGGCGCTCCGACGCCCTGTCCTGACGTTTCTGAAACGCCACACACTGTGCTCTTTTTAAAATTTAATTTGCTTACCAGTAAAGGAATTTATAAAAATATGTAATCAGAACGGGGAGGCGGGGGCTGCCGTGGCCCAAAGCAGCTGCCCTCTGAGACTGTCCCAGCCGGGAAAGGCCAGTTTGCTCCGGAGAACGGGTTTAGGTGAACGCGAGCCTCAGAGTGAATTTGGAGATAACTGAGACCCCGGGGAGTAGCTGAATTACTTTACAGGATCCAGATAAGAATTTGGACTTATCAAACGGTTTTGGAGGGAGGGCGTGGGAGGACACTGGGCTAGGCTAAAGGGCTCTCTGTCCCCACAGTGTCCACCCCTCTTCCTTCCCCCCTTTCCTCCTTCTTTCCTTTCCAAAAGGGCAGAACTTGAAGCCTGGGGTCCTTGCTCTGTGGAGCAGAGACAAGGCCAGTGAGTCACTGTTTAACTAAATGGTAATGGACAGGAAGACTCCTGGTGACATCCAGTGTAAATACGTATTTAGAGTTGGAAGGAACTTTAAATTCTAGTCCAAGCTCAAGCAGCAGTGAACTTATGGGGAGCTCTGTGTCCATGCCCCATGCTCTTCAAAGGAAAGGTGTGCAGGCAGGGGGAGGAAATACATTTGTTTGAAACTGATGTTGCTCCATATGTGGGGAATCCAAGGTAAGGGCCTGCCGGCGCAGGTGGCTACTGCACACCTTTAGCTTCCACCCGCCTTGCTCCAACTACTTCGACAGTTATGCAAGAGAGAAGCAGGATCACCAGAGGGATGTCTCTGAGCAAACCCGGGTTCCTAGTGACTTGACTGAGGGTGTAGGGGAAGAATCGGCTAATGGGCTACCACCCCACTGTTCTGGAAATACTACACATCTGGGACAGGGTGTCATCATACATGTAACTGTGCCCAGCTTGTTTTAATCCACTAATACACTTCATGGATTTGAAGCTGGACTAGGCATTGGGGTGGTAGTGATACAGGATTCCCCCACTTAGGGCTAGACAGGGACCCCCCTCAACCCCCATTTTCTAGGCTCAGGTGAACTCAGAAATCAGACCCCCATCTCTAGGCACAAACAGGCTGCCCTTTCCAGGCCACACCCTTTGGCTCTAGCAAGGTCCTGCGCAAAGCAACTTGAACAGTTTTTGGTGTTTCCACCTTGAGTAGAGAGCACACACCCTAATCCCTTCCTTGAGACCAAAAACTGCAAAGACCTAATAATCTTGCCCTAGTAGAGGGACGGCATTCATACGTTGATACACTCATTAACTTTGAAAAGGTGTTTTTCCACCTACCAAGTCCTGGGCAAAATGTAATTCTCCAGACAATATATACCCCTAGAGAAAGGACCCAGGGGAGAGACTTAGAACTTGGGCTCTCCCCTTTGCCAGAAGCTCTGGTGCTTTTTTACTATTTCTGCATTCCTTTCTGTCTAACTAACTCCTATCTTTCCACTGATCTGTTGTCCTTGGGTTCATTCTTCCAATCCCTGAGATCAAAGACCTACTGAAGAAAGAAATTCTGGTGACAGAGGGAAGAAAGGTCACTGAAATTGTGCCATGTTTTCCCCTCTAGGAAGTTGCACTTGAGTAGGAGAGGCACACGTAGCAAAGGAACAATAGTAAATAATCCAGGAGGAAATTTAATCTAGTGCTAGCTGGCATATAGGCTCTAAGTACCTTCAGAGTTTGGCGTTGGCACAAGTTTTATTACTTAGGATTAGTTACTCAGATTTTTTTCTAGCCCTTTGCACACTCCAGGAAATGTGAGGAGAGAGGCAGAAAGAGTGGCTGAGTTGGGGCCTCATGTTTTTTGGATTTCCCTTGGTTCCCTGAGCACTCCCTCCTGTGCCCACGAGGTCCCCAATGCTGGCTCAAAAGGTGTGATTGTGAGAATCCAAAAGTACAGAGTAGAGGATCCAGGTGACAATGGGAAGAGGAAGCTTCACTTCCTGCTTCTCTTCTGGTCCAGCCGGTGCCTCTGCTGCCCACTAGGCCTCTCCCTGTCCCTGGATTCCTCTCCTACACATGCTGGGCAGTCCCCAGACTGAGGCCTCCCGACACACCTGCATCCACTACATGGGCCATGAGATGACTCGGCCAGCACTCCTCTCCCAGTGAGGGCTGCCTGGAGTGGGAGTCAGAATGAAAAAACAAAAACAAAACTTCAGCCAAGCACTCTTCCGCACTGTTTCCCCATTTCTTCATTTATAGGAAATCCTGGGACTGGTATATGGCCAGCCTACAGAAAAGAAACCTGCTGTGCAGACTAGCATGACCATGAAGGTAATAATCTTGCCTGGGGCTGACCATCCTGGGGATCAGGGGTGGCCTCAGGAGCAGGCGAAGGCCTGCTGGGCTCTGCCGGGTATATAACTCCTCTGGAGGTATAGTTCTCCCAGATGCAGCTGTGGCTACCACAGTGTTTATTCTCTGTAATTTATTTTAGGTAATAAGCTGCTTTTTTATTGTATGTATTTGAGGTGTACAACATGGTGTTCTGATATACAGTATACAATATGTAAATTGCACACAAACTTTATGGACATCCTGTAGTTAACATATAGTGAAGTAGTTACTGTATTCAAGCAAATTAACATAGCCTTCCTTTCTCATGGTATCCCCTGTGCACACATGCCTGTGAATGTATGTGCATGTGTGTTTGTATGTGCACACGTGTACATGTATGTGCATGTGTGTGATAAGAGCACCAAAAACCTATCTCAGTGCCTTTCCTGTGGATAGCACATAGTTACACTGTAGTCCCTGTGTGAACCTTGATCTTTAGATTTTTTCATCCTGTGTATCTCCACTGTCCCTTCCCCCATAATCAGATGCTTTTCCAGAACCTGACCATTTTGTTTTTAATAGGTGATTGAAAACATTGACTGCACTCTGAAGTTTTTTGACTTAGGATGAAAACAGGTTTTCCTCACATGAATCCCATCCACCTTTGTCATGGAAATGACAATATATGTAACATGTATTTTATGGAACACATATGTGTATAAAATATAACATGAGGGGTATTATTCCACAAATATGTTTATTTGGCAGGAAATTGCCTCTTCAGATGAATGGTCACTTGGTCTCTGGAGGCCATAGTCTTCAGAGTTGAGGACCAGCTGCACTATTGACTGGAGGTTGGTGACATATGTGCACCACCATCCTGGGCCACCTTCTGAAAGTATGTCCTGCCCAGCTGGGGAGACCAGACACACCCCTTAGGTGTCTAATAAGACACATCCAGAGCCAGATTGGTGGGTCAGACCTGAGGGGGTCCAGAAGCCCTGAGCGAGGGCTGAGCTCCCCACCAGTGAAGGACAGGAGCTTCTGGAAGGAGTTCCAGTGTGAGTGGGTTCTGAAGGCTGGGAAAGATGAGGAGGAGGGCAATGTGTGCTGGGAGAGGGGCTGGGAGGGATGGGGCTTGGCCCCTGCAGAGAGGTCAAGGAGGGAGTGGAATGGATACAGTGGCCCAGCATACAGTTCCATGAGGGCACCAAGAGTTGGGCTGTCCAGGCACTGGGCTTTCTCCTATTCCCATGGGAATAGGAGAGCAGCATAATGAAGACAGCATGTGGGGAAATGTGAAAGGGTCTGTAGCAAAAACAAGAGCTCTCCTGACTTGGTGAGTTTGTCTGGCTTGTTGTGGTTCCTGCCTAAGCCTCCAGCTCCCCACACCTCTGTGCTGGTTCTGTCTGCAAGCAGATTTGTGAAGGAGGTGGCTGCTTTTTCCCCATGCACATTTTAGCTCTCCAAGGGCCCTCAGACTATTTCAGGTACAATTTATTGGTTTCTCAAGAGTCTTTGAGATGAAACCAGGGAAAGGGCAAATGACTGCCACCGATCTAAGTTAGAGAAATTTATACAACTTCTCCCCTCACCATAACCCCAACAGATATCTATTTATTCAGTTTTTCTAGGGTGTACTGAGATGTTTTGGTTTGTGTGGGAAGATGGAATGAAAGAAATTGTAAAAGAAGACTACCTTGTCCACAAAGATTAGCATCAATGTAATTTTTTTTTTAAGAGCCTGATCTTGCTGTATCACCCAGGCTGGAGTACCGTGGCACAATCATAGCTTATTGTAGCTTCAGACTCCTGGCCTCAAGCAATCTTCCTGCCTCCGCCTCCCAAGTAGCTGGGACCCCATGCCAGGCTAATTTAAAATTTTTTTTTTTAGAGACAGATCTTACTATACTGCATGGGTTGGTCTTAAACTCTTGTTCTCAAGTGATCCTCCTGACTCAGGAGGATCTTAAATGATGATCTAAATTAATAATAATAATAATGATGATGTCTTCATGGCTCTTTTTCCAGGTATGTTAATAGAGGTGTGTTCATCCTCCCAGATTTTTATACCTGATCTTTCCCTTGTGAGATGCCAGGCTAGGTTTTTGGGTGCATCAGAAGTCAGGGTCCATCCAGGCCAGGCACATATAATGATCACTTCATTATTTTAGCTGCCTCTTTCTTTCTGATGTACTTTATTATTTTTTATTTTTTAATTTTTTCAAAGACTTTTAAAATTTTCTCATTCTGCTGCCCAGTCTTGAGTGCAGTGGTATGATCATAGCACACTGTGATCTCCTGCCCAGTCTTCTTCATATCTAGGACTACAGACACACTCCACCATGCCTGGCTAATTTTTTAATTTTTTGTAGAGATGGGGGATCTTGCTATGTTGCCCAGGCTGATCTCAACCTCCTGGCCTCAAACAATCCTCCTGCCTTGGTCTCAGAAAACGCTAGGATTACAGCTGTGTCTTGCTCTGATGTACTTTAAATAATTGTTTCTGATAACTCAATATCTGAAGTCAACATGAAGTAAGTTGGCCTAAGTCTATTGGGAATCAGCATTTCAAAATAATAAAAATTCACTCTTGAAGCAAGTCGGAACAAAAGAGAAGGAAAACATTCTACATCCCTGGTCTCACATATACCAGTACCTGACTTAGTTCTTGATGATGTAGAAGGACACACAGAGAGGGCCATCCCACTGGCAGTGAAGTTAGAAAGAGTCCAAGAGACCTTAGGCATTTCCTATACAAACCTAAAAAATAAACTGCTGTCAAGGGACAACAGGAAGAAAACTGGCAGTTAGCTGCTTGGCTGCAAATACCCCTGGGAAACTCTCCCTGAGAGGTGGCGTGTGGCTGAGGTCCTGAAGACTTCTCCCCCCATCCCAAGGTTCATGGTGCATTAGAAGAGTGACCAGGCCTGCTCCCAGAGTAGAGCTGGGTGCTTGGGAGGCTGAAAGTGGGAAAGGCCCAGCTGAACCACAGGAAAGCCTCTCCAAGTCTATGCAAAAAAAAACATAAAATACATTTCTGGTACACAATCCAGGTATATGATCTTACTGTGAATGCCAAAGCATCCCCTAAGGAAACAAAGCCACTGGCTGCTCATGCCTGTAAGCGCATGATATGTTAATTAACTTGCAACCAGCGTGATTGCAGCCTGGGAAACAGGCAGAGGCAGAAGAGCAGGACCAGCTGCATTTGATTTACCCACTGATACAGATGAAGAGCTGGCCTGTCTGCAGCTATGAGGGAGAAGTTTGAAATTGCCAGGAAGCTCAGGTACCACTGGGATTGCAATAGATGCTAAGATACTAAAGTACTTTACTAAGGCTCTTCAAAGTGTCTGCTTAATAAAGAGTTTGTATAAAAGATAAGATGGTGGGATTTAAGTCAGCACAGCAAAGATGCAGAAAATAGATTCTTTTAGGTCAAGGTTATTACAATAGCATGCAGGGAAAACTCACTGAGGGGTGTTGTGGGGCTGACTGTCATCTCACAGCTCTGACGCTCAGCTGTCACCAGCTTCTAGGCACCAACATGTGTGAGCAGTTTGCATCCAAGAACCTTTGTGGTCTCTGCCTCACTTTTCTCACCCTAATTTTGCTTTCTTCCCATTTAAGGATAACATAAAACACAGGGAGCTCTGCTGAAGGTACGTTTCAAAATAATGAGTAACTTTTTAGTATGTCTCAAGTGTTGCATGAGACACACTTGTACTAGAGAAGTTATGTGTTGTTGGTGGTTTAGCTGAAGCACACCGCACGTTTACCTGGGCATCTGATATTTTTGCTTGCTGACTCCAGCTGCCCTCCTCCCTCCAGATGCCTAAGATGTGAGTCCTCTACTCACATGTGGGCGCTTCCGGGAACATTGCCTAAGCCCCACTGGTCTGCTTGTTACTAGGCCAACCACAAAAATAAACACATTCCAATTTTCTCTTTTCACTTTGTTAGTCCCTCCCTGCCCTGGATTTGTCTAAAATGCTTTTGAAATCAAATATCAGTGCAGGCAGAAATTTTTTACCACTGTGCAGAGATCAGATTCTTGAAATTGAGAAGAGCACCATGGGAATTCAGTGCTGTCTCAAAGCCACTCTTCTGTGTTTAAGGTGACCAGCAGGGGGAGCATATTCCATGACACTACTCCAGGCTCAGGATGCAGGGATGAAATCATCACCCATCTAGCCTACCTGGAATCAATTAGGCACCAAGAATTTATAGAACAACCCCAGCCTGCGCAAACATGTGCCTAGTACTTCATTTCTGACCAAGCAAAGTGTAACTGAGTGAAAGACAAACCCCAAGCAAATAACAAACCAAAACAACAAAAATGCTCCAACAATAATCTGCATAACGAAACAATGAACTAGAAGATTTAAAGAAAAAACAAATCGTAACTATTTCCCTTCTGGATGGGATTTGAAAACCAAATTCAACCTTTCCAGACTTGCTACACCTGTGGAACATTGTGCACAAGCTCACATCACTCCCTGCCTACCCCAAAGGGCTAAAAGCATCCTAGTTGTGGCCTTACCATCCTCTGACTGCTTCATTTCATTTGCTTGTGTCCCTGGTGAAGATCTATGCTCCTTGAGGCCAACACTTATACTTCTTTTAAGACTCTCAAACATACAGCCCTGGTGACAGGCATGTACGGGATGCCCCCACGTCTCAATTCTCTTAGACAAGAGAAAGAATGTTTAAAAAAAAATTTTTTTTTTTTTGAGACAGAGCCCCACTATGTCACCCTTGGTATAGTGCCATGGCTCTATAGAGCTCACAGCAACCTTCAACTCTTGGGCTTAAGTGATTCTCTTGCCTCAGCCTCCAAAGTAGCTAGGACTATAGGCGCCCGCCACAACACCTAGCTATGTTTTGGTTGCAGTTGTCATAGTTGTTTTAAAAGCCCTGGGCTGGACTCAAACCTTCCAGCCTCCATGTTTGTGGCTGGCGCCCTACTCACCTAGCTACAGGCACTGAGCCTGTATTTAAAATATGTTAAAAGGAGATTTCACAATTCTCCCTTATCACCTTTGATATCAGTGACTGACTTTTGCAATTATGAAAATCTTCCTTATAGCAACTGAAAACTCTCATTTTGGAGCTGGTGTTTATTTGAAGATATGGGGAATCTTAATGAAATAGAAAAAATACATGATTTTAATTTTTTTTTGAGAACTAAGACATACTAACTTCTTTCCATCCTGAGAGAGAGATTTAATCATTGCTTCATAAACAATACTGAATTGAGAACCTATTGACCTGAATTCTAGTCCTAACTTTCCTGTTTGCTTGCTGAATTTGCTGGGGGCAAAGCACTTTACTTCCAGACAGTGTAAGAGCTGAGTAGATCGATGGTTCTCAAACCTGGCTGACCACAGAATCTTCTGGGAGGTTTCAAAATATAGATTTCTGGACTCCACCACCCAAATAATTCTGGGACAGGTTCTAGAAGTTTAATTAATTAATTAATTTATTTATTTATTTTTGAGATAGAATTTCACTCTTACCTTGGGTAAAGTGCTGTAGCATCATAGCTCACAGCAACCTCAAATTCTTGGGCTCAAGCAATCCACCTGACTTAGCCTCCCAGAGTGCTATTATTGTAGGCATTGAGTACTGCACCTGGCCTCTGGAAGTTTGTTGTGTGTTTGTTTATTTATTTTGAGACAGAGTCTCACTTTGTCACCATCGGTAGAGTGGCTTGGCATCATAGCTCACAGCAACCTCAAACTCTTGGGCTCAAGTGATTCTCTTGTCTCAGCCTCCTGAGTAGCTGGGACTATAGGCATCTGCTACAATGCCTGGCTATTTTTTAAAGACAGGGTCTCGTACTTGCTCAGGCTGGTCTTGGACCTGTGAGCTCAGGCAGTCCACCCACCTCAGCCTCCCAGGCTGCTAGGATTACAGGCATGAGCCACCATGCCCACCTGGAAGTTTATTTTGATAAAGCTTCTTTGGTAACCCTTATGAACCAGTGGATGGAGAACAATTGGAGCATGTCACTTGTCCCGAACCTGCCAAAAGGATGCCTAGACCACTGAGAGTTTGATTTCAGTCGTATGGTGGAGGCTAAGGGTTTGATTTTTACTCAAGAGCCTTCTAGGGGTATATTTGAAGGTCAAGACCCTGGACCAGATGCTCCTTGACATTTCTTTTGAGTCTACACTTGCTGGTTGGAGATCTCTCACATTATCTTGCCTTTATGAGTACTTTGGTAATTTTCTTGCATTTAATTAAAATGGGGTGATTTGCTCTTGTATCCCCTAACCTGTGGACAAAGGGGCACATGTCTCATAGCCACCCCCCAAAAAGGGGGATGGCTTTTATTCACAGAAAAAGGGGATGTGGGCATGTGGGTGGGCTACCTCAGCCAGTCACACCCCCAGAGACACACATAAAGGAGACCTGTAGTGTTGTGGCACATATAGCCTATGGCTAGGAGCCTGTGGCTCATCGAGTAGGGCGCCGGCCCCATATACCGAAGGTGGCGGGTTCAAACCCAGCCTCGACCCAACTGCAAAACAGAAAAATAGGTGTGGCGGGCACCTGTAGTCCCAGCTTCTCGGGAGGCTGAGGCAAGAGAATCGCCTAAAGCCCAGGAGTTGGAGGTTGCTGTGAGCTGTGTGATGCCACAGCACTCTACTAAGGGCGATAAAGTGAGACTCTGTCTCTACAAAAAAAAAAAAACAAACAAACCTGTACAGCTCAATAATGGAACACCTGTGTGGAAAGGGCATAGAGAGGGATTTAGCACTCCTAATAAGCATGAGAGCTCACGAGATGAGAGCAGTGGTGAATTGGCAGTCTCTACACCTGTGGTGTTGAGAGGCACGAGATTAGCCTTCTATTAGCCTGGAGAAGGAGGCACTCAAGGAACGTGCGCATTCTTTCACGGACCCGCTTACTCTGACTCTGTCTCCTTTCCTGCCTGCAGAACCCCAGCACGGCGTCTCTGCTGAAGATTACCAAGCACTGCTAAAGACTAAGATCTATCTATTCTAACAAGACTGCTTTACTCTCTCTAAGACTCATACTCTCTTTCTCTCTCTCTCTCTCCAGCTAAAGTAGATAACCCTCAGGCACCTAAGAGAAACTGAACCTGACCAAGGTAACTTAGTGGTCCATGTCCGGAACCTAGTTAAGCTGGGCCCAAGACCTGGTCAGTCCTGGGCCCTGGCAAGAAGTGTCAGAAGTGACATGTGACACTGTGGGTTCCCTTTTAGGTGAGATTTACGTGAAAAAGCTATAGACGAAAGTCCAGATCTTTACACCACACCCTTTCCCTAAACCAGACTTCCTGGTAGTGTCTTCTGAAGCAGTTTATGCATGCTGGGGTGCCTGGGTGGTAGAGGGCAGGCAGATCATGGCAGTCCATTCCACTGGGAGGAGCACCAAGCTGGAGCTCTGCTTCTGAGGTATTTGAGAGGCTGCAATGAAGGGATTTGAATTCTAACTTTTCTCACAAACTCAAAGAGCTCAAGTTACTTCTGCTAAATTTCAGATTGTTTATAAACTCAGGTTTTACATAGCAGATCACCTAGATTTGGAGGTTTAGGAACAGGAAAGATCCAAACAAGTGCCTAAATACCCTTATTTTCTTGGCCTCCTTGGTCTCAGCCAAGTAGAATCAGTAGAATCAGATTATTCAGCTGTGATTACTGGTGCATGAGAAGGGAGAAACCCAGAAAGGTGATTTCCTGAGTATTCTACTTGTCACTGGCTTCCCAAATGTGTGCCATGGAATCTTGGCCCTGTAATTGGTCATAAAGACCAATGAGGTTTTACACCATAATTTTCTTTTTCTCTGTAGAGAGTTGCCATGTAGTATTAGAATCCTAAAGGTGCTAGGACTCCTTAGAAGGGCATTTTCTGAAAAAGAAATGCATGTTCTAGGAGACCACTGAGTTTTTGACTTAGAAAATTAGATGTGGCTTTTATAAGGTCATGCTAAATCAGGAGGAAGAGGTTATCAGTCAAAGTATAATAAATGACAGTAAGTACATCATTAGTATATGCAGAGTCTAACTCAGAGATTATGAAAATGCTTCCTTCCTCTTGAAGCCTATTGAATTTTTTGTATGTCCAGCTTCAGGACCTCTGAGAGACTGGATACTATATACATGCCTGGAAATTGAGATCCTCCAGCTCTCCCTCACCCAAGTGCTGAGCGGGCATGTATATAGTTGACCTGTGATCAACATGGGTTTGAACTGTGGGATCCACGTGCACAGAAATTTTTTAAAATAAATATATTGGAAAAATTTAGAGATTTGTGACAATTTGAAAAACCTCACTGATGAACTGATAGCCTAGAAGTATCAAAAATATTAAGAAAAAGATGTCATGAATATGCAAAATATATGTAGATACTAGTTTATTTTCATTGACTCCTATAAAATACATACAAGTTAAAATGTATCAAAACTTTCACATGCACAGACTGTACATGGTGCCGCTTGTAGTTAAGAGGAATGTAAATAAAATAAAGATGGAGTTTTAAATCATAACTGCATAAAATTAACTATGGTACATACCGTACTACTGTAATCATTTTATAGTCACCTCTTGTTGCTATTTTGGTGAGCTCAAGAGTTGTGAGTATTCACTTAAAATGCCCTGTGACACTAATCACCTCTGCATGAACAGTGTGTCTCCAGTAAATTTCATATCACAATAAAAGGGATCTCTTGTTCTCTTACATTTTTCCCAGTTTTTAGTACAATACTGTAAACCTTTAATAACACCACAGGAGCCATACAAAGTGCTAATAGTAATGCTGGAAGTATTCCTGAGAAGCAGAGATAAAGTTGAATTGCTTGATATGTAAGGGACATTGAGGTCCATAGATATACTTGCTGCCATTTCAGACAGGTGGCTCATCTCGTAAACAGATGATGTAAACTTATGGTATTGATATATATGGTATAGTACTGGAAATGTATTTTGTCTTCCTTATAATTTTCTTAACAACTTCTTACTAGCCTCTTATTGTCAGTTGATCTTTGATAAACCAAACAAAAGCATACACTAGGGAAAAGAATCCCTGTTCAATAAATGGTGCTGGGAAACTGGGTAACTACTTGTAAAAGACTGAAACTGGAGTCACATCTCTCACCACTAGCAAAAATTGACTCACAATGGATGAAAGATTTGAATCTTAGACAAGAAACAATAAAAATCCTAGAAAGCATGGAAAAACTCTTGATGCTATCAGTCTGGGGAAAGGCTTTATGAAGAAGACTTCAGTGGCAATTGCAACAACAAAAACAAAAATGGGAATTAATTAGGCTAAAAAGTTTCTGCACAGCTAAGGACATAACAAAGCAAATAGACAACCTTCCGAATGGTAAAAGTTACATGCATGTTATGACTATGACAAAGGCTAGATAACTAAAATCTGCAGAGAACTCAAATTCATCAACAAAAAAAGAGAAAACAACTGCATCTGTCACTGGGCAACAGACATGAACAGAACTTTCTCTGAAGAAGACAGATGAAGGGCCAACAAACACATGAAAAAGTGCTCACCATCCCCTAATCATCAGAGAGATGTAAGTCAAAATCACCTTGAGATTCTCACCAAATCCCAGTGAGAATAGCCCATATCACAAAGTATCATAGCTACAAATGCTGGGTTGGATATGGAGAGAAGGGACTGTTTTTACACTGTTTGGTGGGACTGAAAACTAATACAGCCTCTCTAGAAAGAAATACAGAGAGTCCTCAAAGAACTCAAAATAGACCTTCCATTTTATCCTGCAATCCTATTACTAGGTATCTACCCAGAAGAAAAAAAATCATTTTACCATCAGAATGTTTATTGCAGATCAGTTTACAATTGCCAAGATGTGGAGGTTTGATGCTTCGGAGTCTGTGAAATAGTGAGAATGGGTTTTAATCTTATGATCTGGCTAAAGAGATGCTAGTTAGGAGGCAGCATATGGTGAGCTGTGGACATGCTGAATGGTTTGCGCAGGAGGAAAACAAGACAGAGCATCCTTATAGGTAGGCATCACTTCAGGACAGGGATACAGTCTGAGAGATGTTTCTTAGGTGAATTCATTGTCATGCGAGCATCAGAGTGCACTTGCACACACCTCTATGGTGCAGCCTACTACACATTGAGGCAAAACCCTGTGCGGTAAGCTCCCTTCATGGTAAGTGTGCTAAGCAGGTGAACCACTTTTTATTCTTTATACTGTATTTTTACTGTACTTTTTCTATGTTTAGATAGAAATACCATTGTGTTATAGTTGCTTACAGTATTTGGTACAGTAAAATGCTGTACAGGTCTGAAGCAATACTATCGCCTGGGTAGGTTAAGGTAGAAAGATCACTTGAACCCAGGAGTTTGAAGTTATAGTGAGCTATGATCTTGACACTGAACTCCATCCAGCCTGGGTGACAGAGTGAGACTCTGTCTCTCTAAAAAAACAAACAAAAATGTGTAATACGTTCACAATAGTGCTTTTAAAATTGCAAACACTTAAAATTGTTCAAACAGCCAAAGAAAGGGGGCTATGAATTAAAACTATAGCATAGTAATATGAATAAATGTTATGAAATAATGGAGAAAAGTGACAAATATGCAAAAAATATCAATCCAAGGTCATGCCTAAATGAAATAAAGTTAGGGAAAAATAGCAGAAAGTGAGTTCTGTGTACACAGATTACAACCATGTGGAATTACTGTATGTACACTAACAGATATGACAGCATTTTAATGAGATTAGCCGTTTAGACTATAACAATTCACTGAGTTTTCATCTAATTGCTTAAATTTCAAAACATAGTACTTTTAAAATCTCCTAAACAGTGATACAGGATCATTTCCCATGCCTGGGGCTTGGCAGGGACAAACACTGCTGTGAGTGATGTGTGATGTGCCACAGGGAACTACAATCCCAACCTATTCAACCAAATGCTCATCAAGGCTGCTGTGAGGTATTGGATAGCTGTGACTACAGTTTGTAGTCAGCTGATGCTAAGTAAGGGAGCTTGCCCAGGCTGATTTTGGCAGGTCTGATCCAAACAGGTGGAAGCCGGTATGGACAGAGCTGAGGCTTCCCAGGCAAGAAGAAGAAATTCCACTTGTGATGGCAGTCTTGATTTGTGTCCTGAGCTCCTGCCTGCCCTCCTGCCTTCCAGCCCTCCAGCAGACCCCACGACTGGGTAAGCCAGTTCTTTGCAGTCAGTCTCTTACTGTGTGTCTCTCTCTGGTTCTATTTCTCTGGTTGCACTCTGAAGGATAGGATTGCTACAGTGTTCCACAGATGGGCAAATGGAAATTCAGGGGGCTAGGTGATTTTCCCAAGAACACAGAGCAAGTGAGTGACAACACAAAGACCAAGTCCAGGAATGCAGCCTGGGGATATTTTTGCTCCATGGCCCGCACTTCATTTTCCTGACTCTGTGCAAAAGGAAAGGGAGGATTTGTTGAATGTTCTCTATAAAGTTCCACAAAAAGTTTTATGAGAGCTCATAGAAGCGAGAAGTCTTCCTTTCACATGTTAGAGGACTATTTGCCCAGCCCTCTCCCTCCTTCACATTCTAAAAATAGCACAGGCTCTTAAAAATCTTTGTAGGAGATGATTCCCTTTTACTGCTGCTCACCTAGAAAGCAAGCTGAGGGCAGGTGGCAAGTAGTTGCATGGAGGTGTGGAGGATCAGGAAGTGTGATTGGCGGTGTCCCAAGAAAATGTGGAAGAAATGGATTCCCAGTAGCTGGCAATGAGAACTGGTAAATTCACTTCCTGTCTCACAATTATGCAGGAATTTAAGTGTCCATTGACTAGACTGAAGATGGTAAAACAGGACAAGATGGTGGAAGTAGACCACTTACATGGCACTATGCAGCTTGCTTTTCTTGGAAACCTGGAAAATTCAGTTTATTAACTCTGGAGACAGGGAAATGAATTAGAAAGTGTTCAAAGGTTCCTTCCAGAAAAAAAAGAATTTGTAAATACTGAGATACAAAATTCACTGTTCAAAAAAATAGGCAAATGAGATTACATCAAGCTAAAAAGATTGTGCACAGCAAAGAAAAACAATCAATGGAGTAAAGAGACAGCCCACAGAATGGGAGAAAGTACTTGCAAACTATCCAATAACAAAGGGTTAATAACCAGACTATGTAGGGAACTCAAACAACAGCAAAATAAACAAAAAACCAAATAATCTGATTAAAAAATGAGGACAAATGATCTGAATGGACATTTCTCAGAAGACTATAAATAGCCAACAGGTGTATAAAACATGGTTAATATCACTAATCATAAGGGGAATGCTAATCAAAACCATGATGAGTTATCTCATCCCAGTTAAAATGGCTATTATTAAAAAGTCAAAAGATGGCACATGTTGGTGAGGATGGGGAGAAAGGGGCACCCTTGTACTATGAAGAATAGTATCAAGGTTCCTCAAAAAACTAAAAATAGAATTACCATGTGATCCAGCAATCCCACTGCTGGGTATGTATCTGAAAGAAAGGAAATTTGTTTATTGAAAAGATATCTGCACTCTCTTGTCTACTGCAGCACTATTTACAATAGGCAAGATAGAGAATTAAACTGAGAGTCCATAAGTGGGCAAATGGATAAAAAAAAATGTGTTGTATATATACAATGGAATACTATTCAGCTACAAAAGAATGAAATTCTGTCATTTGCAACAACACGGATGAGCCTATAGGACATTATTATTATTATTAGACACAGAGTCTCATTCTTCTGCTTCAGGCTAGAGTGTTGTGGTATAAGCCTAATTCAGTACTCCCAACCCCCTGAGTTCTAGTAACCCTCCTGTCTTGCCCTTCCAGGTAGCTGGGGCTACAGGTAGCTGCCACAGTGCCTGGCTAATTTTTGTGTTTTTAGTAGAGACAGGTGTCTTACTCTTGCTCAGGCTGGTTTTGAACTCCTGAATTCAAGTGATTCTCCTGCCTTGGCCTCCCAGAATGCTAGGATTACAGGTATGAGCCACTGTGCCTGGCCACCTGTAGGACATTATGTTAAGTGAAATAAGCTGGACATGGAAAGAAAAATATCACATGATCTCACTCATGTGTGGGAGCTAAAAAAATTGAACTCGTAGAAGTAGAGAATAGAATGGTGGTTATCAGAGGCTGGGAAGGGTAGTTGTGGGGAGAGGAAAGGAGGTTAGTTAATAAACATACAGTTAGGAAGAATAAGTTCTAAAGTTAGACAGAATAGTAGGGTGACTATAGATATCAATGATGTATTGCATATTTCAAAATAGCTACAAGAGGAGGGTTGGAACATTCTTAACACAAATAAATAATGAATATTCAAGGTGAAGGATACCCTAAATACCCTGACTTGATCATTACACATTCTGTGCATGTCACAAAGTATCAAATGTACCCCATAAATATGTATAATTATTATATATAAATAAAAAAATAAAATATTCATCATCCCAGGTCAGAGACATGGCTCCTCCCAAACTAGATAAAATGCTTGGTATAAGGAGACAGAGAATTCTCCCCAAATATATTTACTTAGATTTGAACTTTGTATTTTCCTTATAAGCTCATCATATTTTTTAAAAAAGAATTTTTATTGTGCTCTCATAAAGTCTGTGTAAATATGGATTTGAATGCAGGTTGGACAATTACATCTTCAAGGCCAGGTATGTAAAATGTGTGAGTTGCAGACAAGATTCAGTTTCCTTATGTAATACTTTTATCTGAGGAGCAAAGAACCAGGAATGATAAGAGTTATTTTTTTAAAATAAAAAAAATATTTTTACATTGTAAAAGTGATATAGCACTGTATAAAGTTAACATGAAAGTCTCTACTTCCCCTCCTTCTACCTTTGTTCTGGGAAGTCATCACTTTTACATCTTGCTGAGGAAGATCATTGCCCATGGAGATGGTAAGTTGTGTCAGTGGTGTACCCTAAGGGTCATGACTCCTGAATGTTTATTGTGAGACCCAGACCATAAGCTTAGGTGTGTGAGAAATACAACTTTCTTCATTTTTCTATAACTAAGTTTACTTTCTAATTCAAACTCCATTTGCCAGGTGGTGGCATACTGGGTGTCACCCCAACTCTCTCTGGCCTTAGGTGGGTGGTATAGAGGGGCATGAGGGGTTCATGGTGTTTGGGGAGAGTGCCCTCTGCTCCTAAAGGCTTTTATTCTCCTAGAGAAGTGGACCCCAACCTTTTTGGACCAGTTTTATGGAAGACAATTTTCCACAGATGGGGGTGGGGGTTGGATTTCAGGATGAGTTAAGTGCATTACATTTATTGTGCACTTTATTTATTTTATTATTACATTGTAATATATAATGATATAATTATACAACTCATCATAATGCAGCCTCTCTGCTAAAAATAGTTTATTTGCAGCTGCTCCCCAGTGCTTCCATCACCACCTCAGCTCCACCTCAGATCATCAGACATTAGATTCTCATAAGGAGCCACAAACATAGAACCTGCACAGTTTATACAGTTTATAGTAGGGTTTGGGGATCCTCTAAGAATCTGATGCTGCCCCTGTTTCTGATGTGACAAGAGGTGGAGCTCAGGTGATGATGCAAACAATGGGGAGCAACTGTAAATACAAATGAAGCTACGTTCATTTGCTTGCCACTCACCTCCTGCTGTGCAGCCCTGGTTCCTAATAGGCCACAGACCAATACCAGTCCATGACTGTGGCTAGGGGATTGGACACCACAGTCCTAGAGGGACAAAGTAGCTATTGGTGTGACATGGGGGGAAGGAAGCCCCAACTATGGGACATCAGGTTTTAGAGGTGTGATGGGGAAGGTGTTTAGGGAGTCCAGGCCTGGTGTCATATTCACACTCCTGGCCTGTCTGGTATCGAGTTTTGCAAAGTTTGGTTATGGCTATGATGACACAAACCCTCATTTCAGTTCTTTCCTGCAAACTGCTAAGCCAGTGCATCCCTGGGGAAACTATAGAAGGATCTGCTGAATCTCAATTTCCTTTCTCATCTCACCATGGAGAAGCAATAGCGATCCTGTTGGGAGGGAGGAGAAGAGAAGCAGTCGGAGACAGTTTGAGAAACACACAAACTATACAGAGATGCTGAACAGCTGGAATCTATAGCTCCTCAGCGGATTCATTTCAATTGGCTTGATAAACCATCTTGTCATTTGCAAATAGTGTTTCCCCCACTTATTTCCAATCATAATGTCTTTTGCTTCTTTCTCTTACTGCACTGAGTTAGCCTGGAGTGTAGTGTTGAATTGGTGGTGAGAGCAGGCACCCATCTTGCTTCTGATTTTCAGTGTAATACTTCTAATGTTTCACAGTAAAGTTTGATGTTTTGGGTAGATATCCTTTAACATGTTAGGGAAATGCTTTTTTTATTTCACATTTGCCAAGGATTTTTAAAAAATCTATTTATTCAATAATAAATTCAATAAATCAAACTTACTATCTTATAATTAATCAATATTTATGGAAATTTAATTTATTGTTACATCTACATGAAATAATCATTTGGCTTTTTAATTACTAGACTATTTTAGAACAGTTTTTAGATTTATAGAGCAATCAAGTAGAAATTAGTAGATAGTACAGAGAGTTCCCATATACCACTTCTCTCAACATCCACTTTCCCTTATTATTAATGTCATATATTAGTATATGACAAATAGTACCTACATTACAATTAATGAACTTGTATTGAAACATTATTCACTGGCTCAGCGCCTGTGGCTCAATGGGCTAAGGCGCCAGCCACATACACCTGAGTTGGCGGGTTCAAATCCAGCCTGGGCCTGCCGAACAACAATGACAGCCGCAACCAAAAAATGGCTGGGCGTTGTGGCGGACGCCTGTAGTCCCAGCTGCTTGGGAGGCGGAGGCAGGAGACTCGCTTGAGCCCAGGAATTGTAGGTTGCTGTGAGCTGGGATGCCACAGCTCTCTATCCAGGGTGACAGCTTGAGGCTCTGTCTCAAAAAAAAAAAAGAAACGTTATTCACTAAAGTCTAAACTTTGGATTTCCTTTGTTTTTCCTGATATCCTTTTTCTGTTCCAGAGTCCCGTGCAGGATGCCACCTTATGTTTACTTGGCATGTCCCCTTTGGGTCCTCATGGCTATGATAGCTTCTCAGACTTTTTTTTTGACTATGGCAGTTTTGAGGATACTGATCAGGTATTTTGTGGAGTGTTTCTTAATTGGAATTTCCCTGGGTTTTTCCCCCTCATTATTAGACTAGGGTTATGGGTTTCAGGGAATAATAGAGGTCTCATCATATCTTAGCAAGAGTACATGCCGTCAGAGTGACTTGTCACTAAGGATGCTGGCCTTGAACACTGGCTGAGGTAGTGTTTGTCAGATTTCTCCCCTGAAAAGTCATTCTCCTTCCCCCACCCAATACATGCTGCACTCTTTGAGAGAAAGTCACTGTGCATATCCCATATCAACAAATGAAAAGTCATGCTTCAGCTCCTGAGAGTGGTGTAGCTACATACATTATTTGGGATTCTTCTATACAGGACATTTATTTATTTATTTATTTTTATTTTTGAAGCTTTTCAAAGGAATATAACCTAATGTCCGATAAACATATATTCTTTTTTTTTTTTAATTTTTTTTAGGACATGTATTTATTTTCCTCATTTATTCATTATTCCCTAATTTTTTTTTTAGGTGAGATATTTCTGAGTCCTGGTTAAGTTCCTTCCTATTCTTTCTATTCATTCTTTGGTCATTTTGGTAAGTTATGTTTTACTATGAATTTTTCTATTTCATTAAAGATTCTACATTTATTGATGCAAAACTTGTTTGTAGTAGCCTCTGACAAAGTAAAAGAACTCTACTATATAAGTACTCCACAATTTACAATCTAAGTTTGTTTATTTGCAACTGTTTTTCTTTCTCTGATCAATCTTGCAGGAGGGTTGTCTGTTTTAATAGTCCTTGTAAAAATCAGCTTTAGTTTGGTCAATTGTCTCTATTGTTTTTGTGTTTTTTTTATTTCATTACATTTTGAATGTAATCTTTCTTATTTTCTTTTCCCTACTTTCTCTGGGTTTGCTTCTGTTGTCCTTTCCCTAATTTATTGTGCTTATTTTTGATCTTACATGTTTTGTCATAAATGAATATAAGGTATGCATCTCCTTTTGAGTGTTTTCCATGAGTTTTTAAATAGGCAGTTCTTTTGCTGAGTTAGAAATATTTCAACGGGACACAGGCAAGATGGCCGACTAGAGCCAGCTTTCCACAGAGGTTCCCGTCCAGAAGGAGAGTTAAAGGACAGAAGTTTAGCAAGTAAGCTGATGGTTTGGAGCTGAGCCAAGAGAGAAGGTTGAAGAATGCACATCAACCGTGCTGAGGGGAGCTGCAACTCCAGAATACCCCAGAATACAAACAAAAGATATCGCCAAGCAATGGGAGTCCCCTCCCCCATGAGAACAGCTCATGGTATACTTTCTACAAACAAGTGGGCAGAGTTCAAATGTCCTCCCATTTTATCCCACAGGATAAAATTCGGACCTCCTTCCCCTAGTAGGGTGCAGTGGCACTCTCCTGCCAGGCATAAAACTGTATATATTCTCTACCTGCAATTCTGAATTCCCAGCACTCCCCTTCACTCTCACCCCGAGGTCTGGAAGCCTGTACCCCATGGAGTCCAGATGCTTGAGCATTTTCTTTTTTTTTTTTTTTTTTTTTTTAGAGCCAGAGTCTCACTTTATCGCCCTGGGTAGAGTGCCGTGGCGTCACACTGCTCACAGCAACCTCCAGCTCTTGGGCTCAAGCCATTCTCTTGCCTCAGCCTCCCGAGTAGCTGGGACTACAGGCGCCCGCCACAGCGCCCAGCTATTTTTTTGTTTTGCAGTTCGGCCGAGGCCGGGCTTGAACCCGCCACCTTCGGTATATGGGGCCAGCGCCCTACTCGCTGAGCCACAGGAGCCGCCCGAGCATTTTCTTGAGAGGTGTGGACAGTGTGGGTTGTTTGTTGCTGGTCTGTGCTGATTCTGTGGCACAGGGGTAAGGAGAAAATGGTGGACTGAAGGAACCATACTGGAAAGGGAGAGGCAGTGCCCCCCTCCTCCGGTACAGAGCAACAGTGGGAACAATAGGGCTCACACCCCTGGGGATATTTTGGAAGGACATTTCCTATCTCTCTGGGCAATCAGAGAAAGCCAGGCATCTTCTCCAGTGGCTGACACTGGTGGAATAGATCTGGGATGGTAATGCAGACCCCAGCGAGCAAAGGGTATGCCTGAGGTGCTACTGGCCTGGGTGGAGTGTGGCAGGATGGAGAAATGAAGATGCATGTGCAGAGACAGCATACTCCCAGGGCGGAGCTGAGCCAGACTGCTTTAGTGAGCCTAAGAAAAACCCAGTTGGCAGGGGATCATAGCTGTGACAAAGGCAGGCAGGCCGAGGCTGGAACTCTGAGCCAAGTGTGAGCTCTAATATATCTGTCCCAACACAGACTGCAGGGGAAACAGAAACACCAGCTCTGGGCAGCGGCACAGACCAGAGCTGAGTTGCAGTTTCTGTGAACTCAAACAGCACCTGGTCCGCAGGGGAATATAGCCAAGACAGAATCACAAATTCTGTGCTAATGTAAGTGTCAGCAACATCAATCAGGGGCGGGGCTGGAACTGAGTGAACCACCCCAGCTTCCATTAACCACCCAAGGTTGTTAGGCCTCAGTTTCCCCTTCTGGATGGTGGCAGAGTGTAGAGGCCTGGTGGAGGAGACATAAGATCTCTCTGTGACATAGGCAGGCTCAAACCCTTGGAGCATCTGCACATTGGAGGGAACTGGGTCATAGCCCTGTGTGGTTACCAGTGACTGGGTGTGACAGAGGTGCAAGGTGGGGAAAGAGGCATCAACCTTCCCAGTCTATTTCATTTGCTGGGGGGTCCTTCTAACTCCACGGAGCACCAGAATGAGTCATACTCAAGCTGCTAGCACATTCCTGTTATCTAGTTGCCAGAGACCTTTTGAGCTCCCTCACTTGAGATCAGTTGCTGTCTGGGACAATTGACTTGGATCTCTTGGACTGGAACAATCACCCGAGGACTATCCAAAGTGGTACCCTGGGTGTGCAGTTGTGGGAAGATTTGATTTTCCTTTTCCAGTTGTTCCCTGTGGGGGGTGGGGTGACTTAATTGCTGGTATTTCTCCACAGCTGAGACTTCAACCCAGAGTAACTAATTCAGTAGGGTAGGACAGAGACCTGCTGAAAACAAGACAGAGCCACTTAGCCCCACCACACCAAATAAGTCCCCAGTGTCTCAGGCCATAACACTGTATGGGTCCTTTGCAAAGCTCTAGGGGAAAAGGCATAGACACCAGTCACAGCTCTTGGGTAAAGGGCTGGTTAAGCACTACTCCAGGAGCCCCCCAACCCAACTTCACCTTGTCTGCTCATCTAGCCAAATTGTGTAAAATAATCATGGGGTGGAGTCAGCAGAAAAACTCCAGTAACATGATTAACCAGAGTAGATCAACTCCCCCAAGGAATGATACCATGGACACAACTGAAGATCCCATTCATAGACAAATGGCTAAGATGTCAGAAATTGAACTCAGAGTTTAGATTGCAAATAAGCTTAATAGCATGGAGGTAAAGTTGGAATTAGAAATTCAGGGAGCATTTCAAAAGTTGTCTTAAGAATTCAATGAATTCAAAGACAAAATCAACAAAGATTTTGACACACTGAGACAAGAAATTGCGGTCCTCAAAGATGTGAGAAATACAGTAGAATCCCTCAGTAACAGAATGGAGCAAGCAGAAGAAAGGATATCTGACATCGAAGACAAAGCTTTTGAACACTCCCACGTGCTCAAAGAGGAAGAGAAATGGAGAGCAAAAATGGATCATTCTCTCAGAGAACTTTGGGATAATTCAAAGAAAACTAATATTCCCCTTATAGGAATTTCTGAAGGTGACAAAGTTGCTTTGCAAAGCACAGAGTTGCTTTTTCATGAGATTATGAAGGAGAACTTTCAAGACATGCCAAGAGATTCTGAAATTCAGATAATAGACAGTTTCAGTACTCCAGCACAACTCAACCTGAATAAGACAACCCCCAGACACATCATAATTAACTTCACTAAAGTTAAATATGAAGGAGAAAATTCTGAAAGCAGCCAGCTGTAAGAAAACCATAACCTACAAGGGGAAGAATATTAGAATGATTGTAGATCTCACTGCTGAAACCTTTCAAACTAGAAGAGGGTGGCCATCAACTTTTAATCTCCTACAGCAAAATAAACTTTCAACCAAGGATCCTGTATCCAGCTAAACTGAGTTTCATTTATGATGGAGAAATTAAATACTTTAATGATATTCACATGTTGAAGAAATTTGCCATAACTAAACCAACTCTCCAGGATATCCTCAGACCTATCCTCTATAATGACTAG
>CAUYON010057382.1:0-17966 GCA_963573935.1 Arctocebus calabarensis
CCCCCCCCCCCCCCACCCACCCCCCCCCCACACCCCCCCCCCCCCCCCCCCCCGCGCCCCCCCCCCCGGCGCGGCCGGAAGCAACTATTGACCAAAAGAAGAGAGGCACAGAAAGAGGGGGACAGAAGCAATATAGGTGTAAAGTAGGGTACTCTGACCCAACCTTAAGAGCCCCCAACCTCTGGGGGTGCCTGGTTGGGTGATTAGGTCAGCAGTTCTTTGCCAGCCTGTTTGGACAAAGTACCCCACCTCCACCAAGTAGAGATGGAAGACAAAAATGCAACAAATCAAATCAAAACAAGCAAACCAAAAACTTTACAGGAGAAGATTGGGGAAAAAAACAATCACTATGGGTAGAAACACTAGCAAAATTGAAGTCTAATTGTTGAAAAAGGCAACAATGGAAAATTATATTTTAACTAGAAAAATTCAGAAATAAAAAAAGAAAAGAAAAATCTTGAAGGAAAATGTTGAAATTAAAAATAAGACAACAATAACAAAAACAAACAAACAACAACAACAAAAACCCCACAAAACAAAACAAAACCAAGAAACAAAGCAGTATATATATCTTGCTGATATTGTCTGGGCAAGAGGTGATCTTCTGGGGTATGATATGTTAATCACAATGTTTATACAGCTGAACAAAATGGAGCCTCTAATGATTTCTGAAACCCTGCAGGGTGGAGAGCTTAAATCCTCCTCAGCCTGTTTAGAACGCACTTTAAATTGCTAACTTGGGCTAAGCAGAAGCTTTCCCAGGAAAGTGCTTGTCCTTGGGATCACTCCTTAAGTGGCTCTCCACTTACCCAGTGTGCCAAAACCAGTCTCACCCTATGCCCCTGAGGGCTAAGGCTGCAAGGTATCTCAGTCCCCACATTTAGGCTGCTCAGTCACTAGATTACTAGCTCCCACCCGATGCTTGTTCTGCGCCCCTGAGGGTGGAGCTTGCAGGGGCAGTTTTCCTACGATGGTTCCACACAGCCCACAAACACTGGTAGCTCCATCTGGCTCAGTGGCTCAGTCTGGAGCCCCAGACAAAACTCAAAGACCCCCACACTATTGCTCCAGTTCTCCCAAGGCAGTCCAATTGAGTGCCAAGTCCAAAATAAGCCCAAACAACTCACAGGTAAGACCTTTCCAGTTTGCAATCTCACAGCTGCTGTAGCCACAGCTGCCGGCAAGATTAGACCGAATGAACACATGTAACCACTTGCCAGATCTCCACTGCTTTTGCCTTCTTCAGGGGGTCCAGAGTCTCATGATGTCTCCCTGTGTCCCCAAAGGGATGTTTCTGGGCAGATATCTCCAGCCAGAGATGCCTGAATTCTTCTCTCCCCAGTCTCACCAGGCCCAGTTGCAAGGAAGCTGTTACTTGGCCGCCATCTTAAAACCACTCTCTTTTTCTTTTTTGTAATAAAATAATATGAAGTAGTTTTCTATCTTTGCTGCTTTCAACTTATTTCTTTATATTTCTTTAAACTCACCCTAGTCATGTTTTACTCCCTTACTCTTCTGGAACTTCTCTTATCAAAAGGTCAGCCCCATGTTGCTAAGTAAATCTATGACCATTCCCAGAGTCTCATCTTAACTTGAGAAAGCCTGGGACACACCTGAACTCTTTTCTGCTTGGTCTCTAGCTCACTACTGCATGATTTTCCTCTTGTACCTTTGTCTGATCTTCTGGATTTTCCTTTGTGGCTTCTTCTTCATCTCTTTACTATCTCTTTACTAACATCTCAGTCTTCAGATTTTCCAAAAATAAAAAAGTCTGTCTCAGGTGGCACAGTTCTCATTGTACCACCCATATCTAAACCTTTATTGAATTTTATTTGGATTATTTCCATATTATATCCCTAATTAGTTTCCCAATTTATGCTATTACTCTTATTCTCACAATAGCAACCAGAAAAATTACATTAATCATGTTGTAAAATCAAGTTATTTTACATTGAAATCCCTCCAATACTTTCATCTCATTTAAATTAAAGTCAATATCTTAGGGAGGGGAGAGGATGGGTGGAAGGAGGGTGATTGTTGGGGCCACACCCTTGGTGCATCTCAGAAAGGTATAGGTGAAACTTACTAAATGCAGAATACAAATGTCTCCATGCAATAGCTAAGAAAATGCCATGAAGGCTATGTTAAACAGTTTGATGAAAATATTTCAGATTGTATATGAAACCAGCACATTGTATCCCATGATTGCACTAATGTACACAGCTATGATTTAATAAAAAACAAAAGTCAGTATCTTTCCATCATCTACAAGACCTTATAAAATCCCACTTTTATAAAGTCCTTGCCTTTATTTCTTTAATTTTCCTCCCAGTTTTCTCTCTTCAGACACACAGGCATCCTTAAAGATCCTCAAACATGCCTAGCCCCACCTTGGAGTTTCTAGCACCTCTTATTAAGAAATCCACTCCCATTCTCCCCCAAAACCTGTATTTTCTTTTTGTGTGTGTGTGTGCCCATCGATCCATGAATGGATTAATAAATTGTGGTATATGTACACCACGGAATATTATGCAACCTTAAAGAAAGATGGAGACTTTATCTCTTTCATGTTCACATGGATGGAGCTGGAACATATTCTTCTTAGTGAAGTATCTCAAGAATGGAAGAAAAATATCCAATGTACTCAGCCTTACTATGAAGCTAATTTATAGCTTTCACATGAAGGCTATAACCCAATTATAGCACAAGAATTTGGGGGAGGGGGCATGAGAGGAGAGGGAAGGGGAGAGGATGGGTGGAGGGAGAGTAATTGGTAGGATCACACCTAAGGTGCATCTTAGAAGGGTACAGATGAAACTTACTAAATGCAGAATACACATGTCTTCATACATTAACTAGGAAAGTGCCATGAAGGCTATGTTAAACAGTTTGATGAAAATGTTTCAGATTGTTTATGAAGCCAGCAAATTGCACCCCACGATTGCATTAATGTACACAGCTATGATTTAATTTAAAAAAGTATATTCTCCTTATTGCATTATAGTTTCTACTGGGCTCTAATACAACATGTAATTTCTTATTCATTGTTTATTTTTTTATTTCACTCATCAATATAATGTAATTCTATCAGTTAAGGATTTTTGTTAGGTTTCTTCACTAAAGAATTCTCCAAACCTGAAATAAAATAGTATCTAATAATAATAAATTACATTATACTGTTACCTAATAAGTGTGCTAAAATAATTCATCGAAGGAATGGATGGTTAAATCTCATTCTTTTATCTTACTATTCTGACATTTCATGGTTTCAGTGTAGATTCTGTTACTATTTTTGAAACAAGAAGGAAGGGAGGGAGGGGGAGAAAGAGGGAGGAAAAAGGGGAGGACAGAAGGAAGGAAGGAAGGAGAAATTACTCATAGGTAGTTAAACCCCTTTAAAGAATTTCCTCAAATCTTCACATAGTACTCATTTCTGATTAATCACAATGTATATAGGATTTTGTATCTATCTACAAAAGACTTGTAGATATAAATTTATTATGTAAATTTTCTGTTGTGGGGACTTATTTAATTTAACATACAACTTAAAAGTTATATATATTCTTTGAGTAGTCTTTCCACTAAAGCAATGATAAAAATTAATCCTTCCTAGATAAACTGAAATCAACCGATAATGATTATTCTTTAAGTCAGAAGTAGATGTTTGTTTTTTTTTTTTAGACAGAGTCTCACTCTGTCACCTTGGGTAGAGTGCTATGGTATCATAGCTCAGAGCAACCTTAAACTCTTGAGTTCAAAAGATCCTCCTGCCTCAGCTTCCCACATAGCTAGGACTATAGGCACCTGCCACAACGCCTAGCTTTTCCTTTTTTCTTTTCCAGTAGAGACAGCATCTCAGTCTCACTTAGGCTGGTCTTGAATTCCTAAGCTCTGGCAATCTACCTGCATTGGCTTCTAAGCAGGGTAGGATTACACGCCTGAGCCCCTGAACTTGGCCTTAAGAAGTAAATGACTTACTTTGAACAAGATTTTTTTTTTCAATCAGGAGAAAGGGACATTTAACAAAAAGTTATATTGAGTCTTGCTGATATAAAACATTGTATTTGTGATCAATTGATATCAATGATTCCTTATGTTTCTAACTCATTCTAACCCCCTAAGTATTATTTTAAATGAGTATTGCTACTGTCCACATAGCTTGTGAAACACTGAGCTGAAGTAGCATGATCTACCCACAAATCATGGTCCAAAGGGGTGAAGCCTTAGACAGCTTCTCCCCAGTAGCCCACAAAGATTACCACAACAAATTGGAAAAGAGAGCTCTAACTACTTCTTTTTCTTTTCTTTTCTTTTCTTTTTTTTTTTTTTTTGAGATTTGCAATCACAAATAATCTCAGTAGGTAATTCCACTTAAATAATTTAACAACTAACAGGGGAGAGAATCAAAAAAATATATAGTAATTCAAACCAAAATTTAAATATTAATTAAAACTCTGTGAAGCTTAACACATAAAAGTTGAAAGAATTATAAAGGAAAGTATTTACCCTAATTCCCATACATAGAATTCATAGGCAGAAGACAGTTACAATTTATTCACACATCATCGTGTGGCCATGGAGGGAAGTATCAGTGTGTCCACCAGACACACTGTGTTATTTTGAAGTTTTGCATACTCAAAGTGAAAAGAAATTTGTCTTTGGGAGGAAACATTGGTGACAATTGTGATGGTAGTTCCAGGTCTCCTTAATAATCAGCATTCATAAGCCCACCTCTGGGCTGGTGGACATTTGCTCAATCATTTGCATACAAGGACTTTTATCATGATGGGCTGTGCAGCCCACCTGTCTGGCAGGTTACTGTCAAATCTTATCATCCTTTGTAATGTTCTTTCAAAACCACACTGATCTGGAGAGTGGATAAGATCAGTGTGGTCACGCCAGCACATACCCAACTAGTGCATGTGAAGTGTATTAACTTAGGGTCAAAAGGCTCTGAGATTTGAATATACAAAATATTTATTTGAGAAAATTGCATTTCCTGTACTGTTTTTCATTTGATTTCTATCAGAACTAAGGAAGTTAGGTAAAAACAATTTTCCATTCTAGTTATATGGATGAGAATGATGAGACAAAGTCTTCTTCATCCTCCCCTCTATTCACTTCACTAAGTTCAAGAAATGGTAGATGAGAAGGTCTATCATTCCAGCTCATTTCCCCCACTTACTGATCATGGATTCTTGAGCTGATAGCTTAAAATCTTAAAGCCTGTGTCTCCTTATCTATCAAGCACAATGAAGAGGAAAAAAACAACAAAATGTCCCTCATTGGGTTACTATAAGTATCACATAAAGTAATTCTCAACAAGCCCTTATAATTGGGTTAGGGTGGGATAAAGTAATTCTCAACATAAAATAATTCTCAACATAAAGTAATTCTCAACAAGCCCTTATAATAGGGTTAGGGTGGGATAAAGAGTGATAACTTTTCTAACCAAAATAAGTATCATTGCCAATGCTTCTATGAGAATAGACAGATTAGTAAGAAAAAAGGATAACATATTTATTCATTATAGATGTATTTCACTTGGACCCTTTGGAATGAAGAGCCAAGGATACAAGGGAAGCTACCTGGACCCAGTGAAGCAGGGACAGCCACCAACAGGGTGTGAACTCATAGAAACAGACTGATTGGGGCTGTTTCCCAGGGCCTCTCCCTTCAGATGTCTCTTGGTCTGTCTGTGACATGTTCCTCCTTCCTGGGCCTGGGTCAGAACCATTTCTGAAATGTGGGATCTTATTACTTACTGTCAAACAATTCAGATCAGAAAGTTTCTTTATAGCCCATTCTTACACTAATATATGGGAGAAAGTTAGAATAATAATTTTAGGTTTTATGGCTGCCTTTGGGGAAATGGGTTTCTGGATCCTATGACTGACCTTCAAGAACTGGGGATCTAGGGTGGTGCCTGTGGCTCAAGGAGTAGGGTGCTGGCCCCATCTAACAGAGGTGGTGGGTTCAAACCTGGCCCCAGCCAAAGGGAAAAAAAAAAAAAAGAAAAAAGACCTGGGAGTCTAGTTTCGATGACATGCCTGGAGAGCAGGAGCAATTTGGAGAGAAAACTTGCTTCTGAGAGTGCTCCTGAGGCTTTCATTTTGAGGTATCATGAGCCCCAACATAATCAATATATGCATGTTAATTGACACAACTGATATTAGCAGAATTTCTAAGATATGTCCTCCAATTTCAATGGTCTATACCTCTACAACTACCCAAATTCTTTACTTGATTCCTTTACTCCCCATTAATTCCTTTTTAATTATGGGACACTATTTAGATAAGTTAACAAGTCAGAGGCCCACTCTCTCCCAGTGGCTGTTCTTTCATATCAAGAAGAATTTGCATCTGGCTAATAATGATACATTATTAGACTGTTAATTTTTGTCTCAGGACAATCTCATCTTTAGCTTCTTGAGTCTCAAGTTATTTTGTGTTATGCTACTCTCAGGTATTGCCTGTGTATTGCCTATAAGATAGAAAGAAAGAAGTAATATTTGGGCTTAAAGTGGGATTTGAAAGAAAGGTCAGAGGCCAGAGTAGAACAATCCAAAGTGGATTATAATGATAGACTGAAGAATAATAATGACGGAGTGAAGAAGACAGGCTGTGACCATTAGGTGCAAGAGAAGCACTAATACAGTTAGGTGATGTACATGGCTCTGATTCATTTCATACCATGTGTCAATTTGACAGTCATATAAACTTTATCCAAGCTGAATCCAATCTCAGAGCCTTAGGAGAGTTATCCATTTCTAATTAGCAGAAAAGAGAGAGAAATATCATGTGCCCAATGCCCCCAGGGTAGAAAAGGAAATGCAATTTGTTACTCATCAACTACCACACTTCTCTCTTTACTTGTCAGTGGTGACAACAAGGATAGCTGTGGTAACTAATTTGATTTTTTAGTACCCCAAAAGACAGGTAGTAAGTAGAAATATTTTCTCCAGTGGCTTTATAATTCCATTTCATGGATATCAGGAACAAGTACCATGAACTCACTCACATGATTTTACATTGAAAATTAACCACTAGAGCAGCGTCAACAAAGATTTCACTGGTGCTCATAACAGTGTAAACAAAGGTGTTAGGACGGGTTTGCTAATGCAGGGAAGTTGCCCTAAGCATGACCTATTCACAGCCCCCACACTAAGTCTGTACCTCATAAATCAATGTGGAAATTCATGTATAAACAACCCGATATAATTCTGCAACTCCAGAGAATACATGCTGATGCAAATTTGTTTTCTTTTTCAATATTAAAGGAGAAAAAAAATCCTTTAAGTTCAATAAACCAAAGGCCGACCTGAAATTCATTGTTTAAATTGTTTTCAGAAAGTGTCAAACCAGTGAGTTGTGAGCTTTCGGATAAAATATTTAAATCAGTAAAATTTGGAATCCATGCCCATCAACCTCAGCTGTTCCTCCAAAACTATCTGCTAGTTTGACTACCTTTTCCTGGTAGGTTCCAGTCCATTAACAACACTGAGGAAATCAAACCTTGTCTACATCCCACCTCCAAAACATGACTTGTTCTCTCCTCTGGCTCCCAGCAAATGATCCTGTCTCAGAATTCATGAGGGAAATTGAAGCCATTAACTCACCACTGCCTCAAACTTCAGAACTTAAATCTGTCTTGTATTTAACACTTTTTTTCTTTCTTTTGTTATTGTTGGAGATTCACTGAGGGTACAAAGAATTAGGTTAGACTAATTGCATTTGTTAGATAAAGTCCCTCTTATACTTATGTCCCACCCTCAAGAGGTGAGCCCGACACTGTGCTCTCATCCCCTCCTAACTTCTCTCTCCCCATTTGCTCATTCCCCTCCCCCCTTGCAGTAGCTCATCTACTGACTTCATATTAGAATAGAGTACATTGGATTCTTGCTTCTCTATTCTTGCGATGCTACCACTTTCTTATTATCTAAACATACTCAAATTTCTCCCATGTAATGTAAAATGGTACTCTTTATGCTCTCACAGCTATTTCTAAATCACTATAATTACACATATGTGCTTAGGTCAGTTCTTTAACTGTAATTGGCTTTTATTATCAGCGCACTCTAGCTTCAACCTTCATCAACTGGGTAACTTAAAACTGTTATTCTGTTCTGGTATTGTGGCTTGAGGAGTTCTATGGGCCATCTCCCCAGGGAAAGGACCATTAACTGGTGAAAACTATAAAACAAAACAAGGTAAAAACAAAATGAAAAAAAAAAAAAAAGGAGAAAGCAACCAAACAAAGCATTCACTTAAAGAATCTTTAAATTGCCCTTAAGTCATAAAGGAAATGGAGAAACAGTCTCTTATGAAAGTCTAGGAAATCTCAGGCACAATAGTAGTTGGGGTCATTTGACCATAGCCCAAACCTTACTATTCCCTCAGGTCAATGAGGTGGAAGCTCTACTCTGGGAGGGTTTACCCAACAAATTAAGGCTTTCTCTCCACACATCTAAGTCTAAAGCTATAATTTCATCTTGGAAAGCATAGTTTTCCAGTACTCATCATTCTGGTGCCTGTCCCAGCCAACTCCAGCAGATTTAATATTCCCAACAGTGGCAAATCTCTCCAAATTAATCTACCCATTCAGCTCAAGCCCTATCAAAATTACAGTGGACATTTTTACAGAAATCGATAAGTTACCCTAAATTTTACATAGAAATGTAAGGGATTGAGAACAGCTAGAACAGAAACTAGTATAAAGATACACACAGACAAATGGGAATATGATTCTGAACAATATTATCATGTAATTTATATAAATCATTGCCCTATCTTGCACTTCTTCCTTTTGCCTTGTGAAACATAGGTAAAAGAGAACATGAATTTATGATTAACTTAAAAAGTGATATAAAAAATAAGAAGTAGGAAACAGGCAACTGTACGCAACTGGAGAAGGAACTACCTGACCAGAATTGATTAATCATCAATAAACATAATTGTCAATACCATACTTGATGTTTTTCCTCCAGTCCACTGATGACCTGACTCTAAAAATGTGGAAAGTTCTTAGAAAGCACATCTGAAATAGACTACTTGCAATTATAATTTGAGATCATAGAGAGTCTTAGTAAGGGTCTCTCTACAAATATGTGACAATATATCTATCTAATAATTCAAACGTTTGATGTTATATTCATTTAGAAATATTCATTGTGTTGGAATAAAAGCATTAATAAAACCAGGAAAACTTAGAGTACTGCCAAAATGAGATTTTTGACAAATTTCTCATGAAATTAGATGTCTGAGACAACTGGTCAAGTATCTTAAAGGAGTAAAGAAATAAATTATCACAGGTGAATAAATTTCCTGCCATTTCAATGACAATGGCAGGAAAATATACTATGATGCTTATTTTAATATACTTGATAAATGCTTGGTTTTCCTAGTATTTGAAGTTCCCTAGTTTATAATTCCTTAAATTTCAATCAGAAAACTATAGCCACTCTTAGGTTTAAATTTTAAAAATAATATATAATCGTTGATTATTTTTAAATTATGTGCTAATGTTCCACCAATAATATTAACATTATTGTATTTTATTTATTGATTTGTTTTGGAATATTGAAGGGTTATATAAGTTTTGGTTATATAATTTGCTTTCTACAGATGGAGTCAAAGTTACACGTGTAATAATGACCTTCACCTCACCCTCCCAGGGTGCTAGCATTACAAGTGTAATCCACCATGTCTGGCTGAAACTCATGATTTTTTTTAAACTAGAAAAAAATGAATTAAAATCATAAACAACAAATTGATCAAGTTCGTAGAAACTTCACACATGACAAAAATTGCTCATGATATGCAAGGCAAGGTAATTTAAATGATCATCTCCACATGTGTGGTAATTAAATAGGACTCTACTTAATATATTCTAATAATGTAGTTATAATGATTTTAAAATAAAAAATACATTTTTATCTATAGCAAAAAGATAAAAAGGAGAATTAAAGTAATTATTTAAATAAATCAAAATAAAGGGGACATTTTCTCAATTATCTAAACCACTTGACTAAAAACTTTAAATCTAAAATAACTGAAAGTATCCCTTTATTTCTCCATTTCATTTTATCTGTGTCTATTTGACCTCGACTGCAATAATTTAATCCCTATCAGAATCATCCAGGCTATAGCTGTCCTTTTCACCTCGCCAAGTCATTTTATTGCTAGAAATAGAGAGAGTAGGTGTGTAATTTAGAATACTGTGTAGCTTTCATGTTCATGTCCCTTAGGAATATTTTTTAAAATGTTTGGATTAATCCTCAAAAACTCTTCAATAGAGCGTTTGATTCTAATCATACAATGGAAGAGTCTGAAACTAAGCTTATCACGAGAAAACAACACATACCTATTTCTCAAAGAGAAAGGATTGCCAAGTTGTGTATTTATAGTTAGCAAACATTAAATTCCAGGAGATTAGTAAGTAGCACCCGTCGGAATGCAAATTAGACCTCTGCCGAGAAGAACAACCAGCCACACGTTTACTGTGCAAACTAACCAATTAAAGTTTTCTGGACTTTTAGATGAGGAAGAAAATACCTTCTATTACAAGGGGGTACTTATGAAACAATTCAGGTTTTCTCCAAAGGACAAGGAAAACTAATGACTAAATGGGGATAAAAACAATGGAGGCTTCTTTATTTTCCTGTGAAAAATACCAACTAAAACTATCCATCAATGAAAAAGAAAAAGCAAAAGACAAAAGTTTATATCTGGATTATATAGATTTATTACATACTTTGAAAACTGTCTTGTTTCACTCTTCACTGAGATTAAAGAAATATATTCCTTTAAAAAATATGAGTAGGGGGGTTACCACTCAAATTTACTTTCTATTTTAGCTATTGTATTACTAAAAGGAATAAATCTTCAAAGGGCAAAAGGAACTGTATCAATGTTTTCAGCACTAAATTATTTATAGTTGAGGTTTGGTTCAAATTACATTTAGATTGACCCAAACAATTATATGTGGATTTTATACTGAAGATGCAAAACCCATTATTTTTGTGTGTTGGTTTGCTCTACTGTCTCTGTAATAATTTTAGTTTTGAAGATATGTCATCATATTCACTCCTATTTAAGGGAGGATATAGGAAAATTTTTTAAATGAATGTCAAAACAGCATATTACATATTCATATGTAGAATATTTGAGAAGTTGCCTTCATTGAAACAAACTATAAAAACCTTAAAGCTTTCCGGTGACAGGCGTGGTAGGCCACACAGCCAGTGTAAAATAGGATTCAGTGTGATTATTTCTGGGCAATAATTCAGAGCAAATAACATCAAGGAAGGTTTGCGTAAACCCAGATGGAAAAAGTGGATTTAAATCAAACTAATAGGTTGCAAAACATGAAATATGCTTTGTACTGTGCCTTGGAGACACATGGCCAAATCCATATTCAAAAAGTAAAAACAAACCAGAGTGATTTGAGGAATAAATTACTTGTCATCGTGATCTTTTAAAAATGCCAGAATTTAATACAAAAATATAATCCTAACATTTATTGCAGCAAAAATAAATGTCAACATATTAGACTTAACTGGCAAAGCCTTGTGGCAGCATTTCTATAGAGTGAAAGGAACATGACAAGCTGTATTTCACATTTATTAGAATGAGATTTGGTCTTCTTTATCATAACCAGTAGATTTAAACACTTTATTTTAATTTACTTCATTGTCTTAAGGAAAACATTGACTCAAATAAGAAAAAAATGCTGTATAGACTTGTTCACTGAAGCAATCTATCAGTCTTAGAAGCTAAATATGTATTATGACAACACCAAAGCTTTGTAGTTAGAAGAATTGAGCGCAGAATGGCTGTAACATATTCCATGTTCCAGACAGCATATGTGAGTGGGAAACAGTGTGGATGACTATTATACATAATAAACACAGATTTTTTTTTTGTATCTTTATATTATTTGCAGAGCTGACAAAATATAGTGTCCAGGCCTAAGAACTCCCAAAACATATTTTGCCCAAATCAGTTCCTCTATATAAAAGCTTTTTAAAATATATAATTTAAATATGTATTAAATGTATATTTGATATTTGAGTGCCATTTCAGAAATAAAGGTGGCTGAATGCTTTACATAGCTGATATTTTTAATCCTTTCAAAAACACTACCTATATTCTCAATAGACAGAACTCATAAAATTCACTTACTGTGAACAAATGACAAACTCGCCCTCTCCAGACTTGATAATGTTCAAACATAATAGTGCATATCATATGAAAAGCAAGATGTATATCATGTGCTATATAAAACCAACAAGTACAGAAACACAATAAATATGTATGTATGGAAATCCAAATGTTTGCTTGCATAGTGAATGTGCATGGATAAACACATAAATACCTTTGCCAGGAGTGTAAAAACCAAGATTTTATTTGCATGAGGGAATATAATTATACATGTAAATTTTGAAATGTCTAGTATGAAAATTAGTAATTTTAACACACCACACTCTGCAAAGATATTTACATTTAAATATGAATCCAGTTAGCAGTTAGGTTGTAAACAAAATTCTGCATGCCTGAGCATAAATATGTTTTATATAAATATCCTTAATGTTGAAAAACCATATGATTATATGGACCCAGAGCATGCTGCTACCAAAGACTTACTTATTAAATAATGTATTGTTAGTAGGGTACAGGCGAAATTTACTAAATGCAGAATATAAATGTCTTAACACAATAACTAAGAAAATGCCATGAAGGTTATGTTAACCAATTTGATCAAAATATTTCAGATTGTATCTGAAACCAGCACATTGTACCCCATAATTGCATTAATGTACACAGCTATGATTTAATAAAAAAATAAAATAAAATGATGTATTGTAAAAATATGTATCCACAAATACTTAGAAATGAAATTTTTTTATTTTAAAAGTTGCTACTTGGCAATCAAGATCTTAAAGAAAAACATTTTTATGTACAATTTTCAAACATTTAATGAAAATTTCAATAGATGAAGTTCTTAAGTAGTTTACTTAGGGAAATAAGATAATACTTTCATGTTATTTTAGATAAGAGTGAGAAGTTTAATCCAAGCTAAAAGCACAATATGACAAAATTCATGATTTTTCTATAATTATATATACTCCATATTCCTCTGCTAAGTTAGAGTGTTTTATAGAAACCAATCTTTTGATAATGCAATCCTGTTCACCATTTATAATTTCTTTGTCTCATCTTTTGCCTATAAACTATTAATACATCTATTTTCATTATATTAATGAATGATCTATACTATTAATGATAAATTTGCTAAGTTTGCCTATTTACTAATCAGTTTGTTGAATAAAAAACTTAATATGCACACAGCCCAGTGCTAGGAATACTATACATGGTTTATGAATATTAAATGAATATACAGAAGGCCTTTCTGTGATAATTATGGAACTAAGTGCCATAAATTCAAAACAGCTAACCCCCAGGAAACTCCTAGACTATGAACAAGACAGACAAAAACATTTTAGTGTGAAATAGTAAGAATATAGAAGTAGATGATAATTCTGCTAATTTTGCTTAGGTGGGTAATTATGGGTTAAATCTTAAAATTAAAGGTAATTATAAGTTGTAGTTATGAGGAAGCCTTCATGTAAAAAGAGATTCATATCCTGAAGTTCAAAAGATAAGTGGAGGTGTTTTATGTGGGTAAACAAGAACATGGCGTGTTCTATTTGGAAAAATGCAAGTGGTGGCATTAACAGGTCACCAGTATAAACTAGTGCTGAAAGACTAGATTAATATAGCCATAGTTAGGTTTCAAGGTGACTGACTAGATGCAGCTAGTATGTGCTTCTTTTACAGAAAGTAACTAAAATAGCTAGGATTTATTCACACTGCAAATTTATTGTCTAAGAAAGAACACAGGTATTCAACAGAAAAGTGACAGGGAGCTGGGAAAGCAAAGAAAGAGAGAAAACAATGCCTTCTCGGCTGCGATCAGGTGGGAGCCAGGAGTCACTTCCAGCTGCAGGGAAAAGGTAAGAGACACCAGGGCTCCTCATTCCTGTCAGGGACTTTCACAATCCTAGCTGTGGGGGAGCCAGGACGCTTGTAGGCCTTGAGGCCTACATAGGGAGTTGCTATGAGACTGCACGGAAGTATTGCTCCAGAGAAGGAGATCATGCTGAGTTCCACCAACTTCTGAGCCCTGAGGAGCTTCAGCTTAACACCATTCTGTGAGCTAAGATTCCAGAGACCGCATCGTGCCCTGGGGCCACTGACACCCCTCCTACCCCTTGGCCAAAGAATGAGAGGCCAGAAACTTCCTTGCACCCTGAGGACAACTCCCACTGCTGTTGCTGTGGGTTGCTGCAGGACCAATGTGCAAGAAAACCATGTGCCCACTGCCACCTGCCTAGTCCCTCCCACCCAGTCGGACTTCATCCTTCTCAGTGCCAAGCCCATGCACAACCACGAGGGCCCCCTCCTGAGTATTCCTGGGCAACCTAAGAAACACTCTCTTTTTGCCTATCACAGCCAGTAACTGAATGCATTGCCAAGAGGCCTGTGGATTTGTACTATCCCCCCAGTACTCAAACATGCTACCCAGTGTTCTAGAGATCACCCATCCCAGTCTACCTCCATTGGCATCTAAACACTCCCCTGTAGTCCAACGTTGCGCCTATTCAATCTGCTGATACCACTGCTAGCCACAGTGGGTCAGAGGACCTGTCACGACCACCACCAACACTGGCAATGATTGCTTTGGCGCCACTTGGTTGCTCCAGTCATGCTACTGCCATCACCCACATTGCACTTGTTACTCAGGGGGGAATCCACTGACATGCCTGGCTTACTGCTGTTACTACCACTTCCTGAGCAAGCCATGGGGGACCACTAACACTGAAATGAGCATACACTGCTGTGGGGTTCAAGAATAGGTAGGCTCATCCCATTACTGCCGGCACTTGGGCCTGAAGATTGTTCAACACAGCGTCCTAATCCCCAGTAAACCTAGAGAACCTCCACTAATAACCTAAGCCACTGAGGAAATAACAGATACCAATGACACTCTTTATAGCTGAAAAAAATTATACCAAGACTACACTACTGCATGTGCACCCAAAGTCAAAGCCAAAGGGCCCTGCCTATACCACAACATGTGTACATCTTCCGGAAAACAAATACTTCTCTACCATAGCAAATACAAAATATTGGAAGAAGCAACTGTTATAGCACATGCACCAAAACTGACATAGAGATGTAGGAAACATAAAAAAGCAAGGCTATCTGAATCCTCTGAAAGAACACAATAATTCTCCAGCAACAAATCACTATCAAAAAGAAATTCACAAAATTGTGGGAAAAGAATTTTTAGTATTCAAAAATACTAAAACTACTACTACTAATATTAATACTAATATTAATTTTAAAGAAGCTCAGTGAAATATAAGATAATTCTGAAAAACAATATAAAGAAGTAAAAAATTTAAAAATTCAGGATGTGAAAAAGAAATTTATAAAGAGATCCATAGTTTTAAAAGAGAACCAAGCAGAATTACTGGAACTGAAGAATTCATTAAATGAAACACAAAATATGATCAAAAGTTTCAACAACTGACCAGATCCAGCACAGGAAAGAATTTAAGAACTTAAGACATTTCTTTTGAAATAATCCAGTCGGGCAAAAATAAATTCAAAAATAAATTTATAAGAAATCAAGTGAAGGTTTCATGACAGTTGAGACAACATAACATGACCAAATGTTTGAATTGCTTGTGTCCCTGAGGGCAAAGAGACAATGCAAATATTACAAAACTTATTTAACAAAAATGTTTGATGAAAAGATTCTAAGTCTAGCAAGGAACTTAGAAATCTGGATAGGGAGTCTGAAAGCTACACAAGATAATCAAACTGTCTAAAGCAAAAGAAAAGAAGAGAATATAAAAACAGCAAGATAAAAGCATCTAATAATAGAACAAAAAAACAATTTATAACAAGATATCTTATAGGGCAGGAGAAAATAGAATGATACATATTTAAAGTACTAAAAAATAAAAAACTGCCACCCAAGAATAAAATAGCCAACAAAATTCCCAGACAATGACAGAATGAATCACCACTAGAATTGTCCTGTAAGAAATTCTCATGGAATTCCTAAACTTGGGTGATAATGACCATCATGAAAATACATGAAAGTATAAAACTCATTAGTAAACTAATCCTGCAAATGAAGAAGAGAAGGACTCAAATGTAACCACTATGGAAAAACCACAAACCCACCATGACAAACAGTAAGAGAAAAATAAAGGAATAACGTTTTCTTACGAAGGCTATAACCCAATTATAGCACAAGAATATGGGGAAAGGGGCAAAGGAGGGTAGGGGGAGGGGGGGCTGGGTGAAGGGAGGGTAATTGGTGGCATCTCACCTACGGTGCATCTTAGAAGGGTACAGGTGAAACCTACTGAATGAAGAATACAAATGTCTTCACACAGTAACTAAGGAAATGCCATAAAGGTTATGTTAAACAGTTTGATGAAACTATTTCAGATTATATATGAAATCAGCACATTGTGCCCCATGATTGCATTAATGTACACAGTTATGATTTAATAAAAAAAAGAAAGGAACAAAAAATATACAAAACCACTGGAAAATAGAACAGAATCTAACCCCCCCCAAAATACTGTCTTTTTTCATAGAGTGATTTTTATAATATCTGTATTTAAGAGAACTCTATTACTTTCTGAGCTATTGTTTAAAGAAGTCTTGAAAATATATTATTTAAAATTTAAGACTTTGGGACTATATTATGTCTTCTGCTTCATGACTAATAAGACTTATTCTTTTATCAGATATTTCCTTCAGAGAGAGACAGGTTACATATATCCTGTGAAGCTTCAATTACCATTCAGAAAACGTTTTCTTCAACAGCCTTTCTTTCTGAATAACAACCATTTACAGTATTCTCACTGGGCTGCTCCTGTATAGACTTTCTTTCCCTTCACAAAATGGGCATTTTATTTCACAAAAAAATACATTTACTTTTGAGTCTTTTTTCATTTTACCATTTTTTTCATTTGGGTATGTAAAAGATATGCTCCTCTTTCCTTATCAAAATAGTGGAAAAATAAGAGTTACCATTATCCAGTAAGTGAAAAAAAATTTGTTTTCTATATGCTAAGAAATTGACTCCAACACATCATTATATAATTTCTTATGAAAACAGTGTTTCTAAAAAAAAAAATAGTCTTGATGAAAGGTTAGAAAGAAATATATGCAAAAGTTTTGAGACACTGTGTTAGGGTCCATCCATTATTTTACTTCTAAAAAACAGTCAACAGCATCCTTTCTGGTTCAATCATTTCAACTTCTTATCAATGTTGCTGTGAGGGCTTCATTTGTTTCAATGTGCAGGGATTTTTATGTTTCTTGATTACTATGTATCTCAAAACTTTTGTAATAACCCACATACACAGTGTGTCAGTATCTCCCTGAAATTGGTTATAGGACCTCCTTCAGATATTAAAATCTGCAGGTGCTCAAGTCTCTAATACAAAATGATGTAACATTTGCATATGGAAAATATAAGTGCAAATTTCATTAAAACTCTTAGCAATTAGAATACATAGAGAACTTCAACGTAATTGCAAGAAAAAAACAAGAGATCCCATCTCAGGATGGGCAAAAGAACTGAAAAGAAACCTCTCCAAAGAAGACAAGCGCACAGCCTTCAAACACATGAAGAAATGCTCATTATCCTTAACCATCAGAGAAATGCAAATCAAAACTACCTTGAGATACCATCTAACTCCAGTAAGATTAGCCCACATGATGAAATCCGCAAACCAGAGATGTTGGCGCGGATGTGAAGAAAAGGGAACTCTTCTACATTGCTGGTGGGAATGTAAACTAATACATCCATTTTGGAAAGACGTTTGGAGAATACTCAAAGATCTAAAAATAGACTTACCATTTGACCCTAT
>CAUYON010057384.1:0-31891 GCA_963573935.1 Arctocebus calabarensis
ATACCTGTCTAGCTCAATAATGGAACACCTTGGTGGAAAGGGCATGGAGAGGGATTTAGCTCTCTTAGCAAGTATGAGAGCTCTCCAGATGAGAGCAGTGGTGAATTGGCAGTCTCTACACCTGTGGTGTTGATAGGCATGAGATCAACCTTATATTAGGCTGGAGGAGAAGGCAGTTAAAGAGCATGCGCATTCTATCACGGATCCCCTTACTCTGACTCTGTCTCCTCTCCTGCCTGCAGAACACCAGCATGGTGTCTCTCTGCTGAAGATCACCAAGCTCTGCTAAAGACTAAGATCTATCTTTCTAAGAAGACCGCTTTACTCTCTCTAAGACACTCTCTCTCTCCAGCTAAAGTAGATAGCCCTTAGACACCTAAGAGAAATTGTACCTGAGCAAGGTAACTTAGCAGTCAGCATCCAGAACCTAGTTAAGCTGGGCCCGAGACCTGGCCAGTCCTGGGCCCTGACAAATGGTGCCAGAAGTGGCATGTGACAGTGTAGAATATAAATGTCTTAGCACAATAACTAAGCAAATGCCATGAAGGCTATGTTAACCAGTTTGATGAAAACTTTCAAATTGTATGTAAAACTAGCACATTGTACCCCATGATTGCATTAATGTACACAGCTATGATTTAATAAAAAACAAAAATGGAGATTTTGCAGCGTTTGTACTAACGTGGATGGAGGTGGAACACATTATTCTTAGTGAAGCATCACAGGAATGGAGAAGCATGAATCCTATGTATTCAAGTTTGATATGAGGACAATTTATGACCATTAATGATACAGTGGTGGGTGGGGAAAGGGGAGAGCAGACAGACAGAGGTGGGAGGGGGTGAGGGAAAGGAAAAGAAAAAGAAAAGAAAATAGTGACTAGTTCTCACATAAATTGGATTTAATTTTGACCAAAGTACATTATTTGAACAATAATTTTTAATTCAAGTTGTTAATATGTTGTTTAGGGTATTGCATCCTCATTTATAAGTGAAATATGTTTGTAATTTCCCTTTATAATAATATATCTTTTCCAATTTTAATGTCAGGTATATCCAGATGAAGTAGAATGATTTTGAAGTATTTCTTCTTTTTCTATTATCTATAAGATATGGCATGATCTGTTTTTTAAAATTACCTTCTATTTTTATTTATAAATATTAGTTGTCTATTTTTTGAGACTTAGGAAAGAAAAAAAAAAGAAGTTAACTGATGACTCCATACTGAACCTCAGAGTTAAAGCATTCTATGATAGACATATTTTATCTGACAATGTGAATGTTACTTTTTTTGCATTATTATTATTATTGCTCAATATTTTGTTGCAGCAATCATCTTATTTCTTTTCTGAATGTATTTATCTTCGTTCGTTCTTTATGAGGTTTTTGTTTCTAGTCCTTACCTTAAACATTGTTATAGTTAAATTTTAAGCCTTTTTAATTTTGTGAAGGCAAAAAGTGGAAACCAAATAAACACATGTATATGTAAAAAAAAGTAAAGACTTCATGTAACCAATAAATTCTATTTTCATTATTGATATTTTATATCACACTATAGCATAATAATCAAAATATAAGAATAATATAGAAAGATCTAGGGTACTGTTTTATGTTTTCCACATCAAAACATATTATTTCTATAAATAGTTCCCAGCAGAAAAATTACAGAAAAATACTTGAGATTTCATTCTCCTTTAAATTTTAGGCTTTAAATTTTATCTTTCAGCCCATCTTTTATACAATCATTATTTAATAAGAACATTAGCATATGTCATTGTGATCCTTTTTGTTGGTGAATGGAAGAACTATCTTATGTATATTATCTGTCCAGTTAGGAAGCCTGTCTACCCCAAAATGGTACACCGATTTATCTATTCCAAAGTTTCTGAAGTGAACTGGTGTAAAATTCAGTTTACTGTCTTTATGGAACTTGGTTGGGTCCATTTCATTCAAGGCTGTCTTGACCTTCCTTTCCTTTCTGTCTTCCTCCTCCTCATAGTTTTTATTAAAACTAAATACTTCCTCCAGAAAAGAAGAAAAATACAAAGTTTCAAATTTCTCAATAGTACACATATCTTAGGGAAAGAACAGTTGTCACCTTATCAAGTTGTAGTTGTGTTGTCACTGTAGTTTGTTACCATGACAGAGTTTGCCTGCTCACTCAGACTTGTTCCTTTTGAAGGACTAAAGTTCGAATCAGAGTTAATTTATAGCTTTGCTAAAATAGGAGGTTTCTATCTTCTCTGGTGCTTTCTCCTGCTGTGGCAGTGGGAGGTGTCTTGGTGTTTTCACTCTGATGTGCTTAGAAGGTTTATTTTAATCTGGCAGGGAGTAAAACAAGAGAAATATATTTTCCTTTGTTCACTAATGAATTAGTGTGGTCACTTTGCTTCATGGTATGGAAATAAACTTCAAGCTGTTGCACTGGGTAGAGTGCTATGGCATCACAGCTCACAGTAACCTCTAACTCCTGGGCTCAAACGATTCTCCTGCCTCTGCCACCCAGGCAGCTGGGACTACCGGCGCCTGCCACAACGCCTGGCTATATTTTGGTTCCAAACATCATTGTCGTTTGGCGGGCCGGCCTAGATTTGAACCCCCCAGCTCAGGTGTATGTGGCTGGTGCCTTAGCCTCTTGAGCCACAGGTGCTGAGCCATGGCGATTACTTTTTGGTGTAATGTATACTTTTAAAAGTTCAGAGGCTGTACTTTTATCTCGTATTTTCTCTACATGCTATGAATGTATTCATTCAGAAACATTGGTGCCACTCTGTGCCACTCTGTTAAGTGCTGGGTAGGAAAAAGTGCAAAAAAGAAATAGACTTGGTCCTGGTCCTCATGGAGCTTACAGTTTGTAAGAAAGTAAAAAAAAAAAAATGACCATAGAAACCAATGTAAAACGATAGTGTTATGACAACTATTATAAATTATGAACACAATTATACAAAGTGTAATGATAAAAAATAGGATGCCATCTGAAGCCCTGACAGATAGCCAGATTAAGAGTGGGACACATAGGAGGGTGAATTAGAATACTATCGCAACATTAGGGACTAGTAATCCAAATTGCTATTGAAAATTGTCTTTTGTTGAAGATATTTATGTGCATAATGGAGTGGATTACTTATATTTTAATTTTCACTGCAATTTTGGATATATTTTGGCACTCTATATCTATATTGAAAAAATGTATGTCCGTCTCTGATGTACTATACTACTTATGGTAGGGAGCTAGTATATGTTTACCCTCTCTCAGAGCAACTAATTATATTGCCCATTTGCATAACTGTAAGAGAATTAGGGCATTAAAAAAAATGACAAGTCTCTTAAATTGGCAGTTATCTTTTTATTTTTATTTATTTTTACTTTTTAGAGACCAAGTCTCACTTCATCACCCCCAGTAGAGTGCTGTGGTGTCACAGCTTACAGCAACCTCCAGCTCTTGGGCTTAGGTGATTCTCTTGCCTTAGCCTCCCAAGTAGTTGGGACTACAGGCAGCTGCCACAATAGCCAGCTATTTTTTCTTTGTTGTTGTTGTTGCAGATTGGCCGGGGCCAGGTTTGAACCAGAAACCCTTGGTATATGGGGCTGGCGCCCTACTCACTGAGCCACAGGTGCCGCCTGGAAGTTACTTTTTAATATGACATGAATTTGTCAATTTCTCCATGCAGTTCTATTACTATTTGCTTTGTATATTTTGAGGCTATTTTATTTAGTGCATATGAGTTTAAAATTGTTATATCATTCTGAACAATTGAACATTTTATCATTACGTATTTACCTCAGATCTCTAATTATGCCAGTCTTAAATTCCATTTGGCTGATAACATGGGAACCACAAATTTCTTTCGATTAGTATTTTTCAGGAATATATTTTTCCATTCATTTATTTTTAATTTTTTGAATTCTTTTGTTGCTTAGTATAGCTCTTTTTTTTTTTTTTGAGACAGAATTTCACTGGAGTGCTGTGGAGTGCTACAGCTCACAGCAACCTCAAACTCTTGGGCTCAAGAGATTCTCGTGCCTCACCCCCCCAAGTAGCTGGGACGAAAGGCACCTGCCACAATGCCTGGCTATTTTTTTTTTTTTTTTATTATAGTTGTCATTGTTGTTTAGCAGTCCTGGGCTGGATTTGAACCTCCTAGCCCCAGTGTATGTGCCTAACCATGAACCTCAAGCCTAGTATAGGTCTTTTAAACACATCTGAATCTTTGTATATTTGTCCAATATATCAATATCTGTTCTCAAACTGGTAAGTTTAGTCCACTGAAGTTTTTTCTTAAAATTATTGATATATTTTGGCTTGTTTTTGCTTCTACTTTTCTGCTTTGTCCCACAATACTACTATAGACATGCCAAGGGTGGCAAGAGTGTTATTCTATCTTAGTGCTTTTTAATCTACTATCAATCAGAATCATCTAGGAGATTTAAAAAACTGTTACTATCTAGGCTATACCACAAGGGAATTCTATTTAAGGTCTGAATTGGGGCCTGGACATTATATTTTTAACAAATTTTCCAGGTGATAGATAATGGGTACTTTTGGATATTAAAGATTTTCCATCTCCTTCCAATGTCACATCATAACCACACATAATACTTGGGTAGGCTGCCTTTCTTTATTCATTCTAATAAAATCCTTGGAACAATCTGGCCTGGGATTCGTTTTTGCGCCATCTGAAACATGTTCTCCAGGAAATGTGTCCCCATCTGAATCCATTCTCCATTGCCTCACGGCTCCTTGGACCTCTACATTCAATCTGTATGTTAACAAAGTCAGGTATTTCAGGTATTCAGAGTCAAGTAAATCATGTCTTTTGGCTGTCAGATCCTTTAACAGAGTTCAGAGTTGGGGGCGGCTCGAGTTACAGCTTTGACATGATCTTGTGAGCTACTATTAGATTCTTTTTCTACTCCACTGGAACATCCTCTAATCTCCCAGCAGGTCCACTGTTTGCCTGGCTCTGGTCCACCTATTTGTCACTGAAGATGCCAATAAGAACATTATTGAAATATTCACTGCAAAAATGTACATCTTGGTAGTTTTGGGAGATAGGATTTCTTGAATCTGTTTAAGCTAATAGTTAACAATAAAGTCCTTTAATATAGCAGTTCTTAAAATGTCGTTCCTAAACCAGTAGTGTCAGTATTAGCCAAGAGCTTGTCAGAAATACAAATTCCTTAGACATTAAATCAGAAATACTAGTGGGTGGAGCTCAGTGATCTATGCTTTAACAGATCTTCCAACTGATTCTGATGCTCAGTCAACTTTGAAAGCTACTGCTCTTCTCCAAGGGGTTTTTGATGTTCAATTTAATTAAGAAGATAGAAAAATTTTCTTTACAGTGGCAACTGGGTAGTTAATGATGAAATGGAGAGTGGGGTAATCATAGATCAAAAGAAATGCAATCAGTGTGACCTAATTCTTTGTACCCTCAATGACTCACAAACAATAAAAATATTAAAAATAATAACTAAAAAAACCTCCAAAAAAATTATGCCTTGAAAGGGAACAACCTATTTGATATGTAGTACTATATTTTGTAGATTGCTGTTTAAATTCCAATTTACTCCAGTTCTCAGGATAATCTTCATTTTAGTCTGCTTCTCCTGAAAGATTAGTTCGTGTGTGAAGATAAGTTCTATATTAAATCAAGTGGGAGGGTCAGGGTAAGAATTGTGAACAAATAATCTAAGTGGAACATGGATTTGCTTCAAATTATTTACATCCAACCCTCTCATCCAATATTTATTGTGATCTTCTGAATGTAACATGGAATCAAATTTTTTTGTTTCTGCCTCTACCAACCGTGATGTTCAAAACGGGACTATCAAAACTCTTGGTTCTCCTTAAATTAGGCTCACTAAGCACATGGTAAGGATACAATAGTATGTACCAGGTCCCGGTGAAGTGAATATGTACAGCAAAGCCATCCCTCTGTAAAATTTGGTTCTCTTTCTAGAAAAAGTAAATTTGGGACTGGAAAAAACAAAGTGTGAGTCTAGAGTCCTAAACACCATATACTTGTTTTAGTGCTGAATTGATTTAAGAAAAGTTCACTTCTGTCATGTATACTAGCCTCTGAACTCATTTTTCTTTGCTTAAAGTCGAGTACCCTTTAGCTATCCAGATAGCTTTTAATGGAAATGTAATTTTCTACTAGCGGTAATCCTAGGAAAAGGAAGATAATTCAGCCACTGAAGTTTTTTCATCAAAATCTAGTTTTCATATATGCAATAGCATATTATTATACTGAAGGAAAAATAAGTCAAATTATATATTTATAGACTGATGAGCCTTAATAGGACCATTGAGGTTGTTGGCAGGGGGACTGCGGGCCACGTGTAAGGAGCGTCATGAAATCTAGAGTCACAGCGTGGAAGGAGAGAGGCGGGGAGCGAAACACAATGGCATCCTCCCCGCCGCGGCATGTCCAAGCACACACTGAGGAGATCACAGAGCCCTCCAAGTGGAGCAGGCATTTAGGAAGCCATCCAAGCAAGGGCATTGGCTATTTCTGGAATGGTAAATGTTTTGTGAATGGTGTTTTGTAAACGTTTTTGGGGAAAGTAAAAATTTCTTTAGAGATAATATCTGATTACAACCCTGTACCTAAACACCAGATTAAGGGACTAGGGACTTTTTTTTGCGAGGGGGGGGAAGTGGGGGGGACCAATAACCTCTCCTCTGGAGGTTCCTTAGATTTGGAGTGTCCTTCCAGTTCAGAACTTGTAACTCCTTTGGGCCTGGTGGTTTGATTTTTCTAGGTTCCCAGGGGACCTGGGCATGTGTCTCAGAAATAAATAAATTTTTTCCTTTCATATAAATGTAATCAAAACAGGAGATTATTGTTTTTGCATCCAAAGTGCTTATAAACAAGTATATCAAAGTGAGAAATGGCCCTGTATTTTCAAATGCTTATGCAGGCAAGTGAGTCCAGCAGAAGTTGCCTGCAGAGATGGAACCAGCTTCTTCATGTTTTGGCTTTAGTTTCATCTGTGTGTCTATGTGTAGGTGGCTCTGTTTCTCTCTTATCTTCCTCGGCTTTCCTATAGCCTCAGGCAGTCAGGCCTCTCAACTAAATCTACCCAGTATCCTGTCAAATCACCTCAATCTCACCCTGGAGCATTCTCCCAGGCTGTGTTTCCTGTTTACAATATCCTCACCTCGTCCAGCCACCCAGCCGTGGAATCTCCTGAAATGTTCAACACTGTCATGACATCACACAAAATGCATTTGCAACAGGGCACAAGTTAGTTCAGGCTCAAAGCTATCTGCACAAGTCATGACTTTTCTCCTTCCTTCCACCTCTTCCCTGTGAAACAAACTTATGCTGTGTGCAAATAAATGTGTGTATAATTTCTTTGGTTTATGTGTGTCAAATTATTCTTATGCCGCGTGATGTAATTGTGCTGGAGTTGTCTTTGATCGTAAGGGTCTGGAGTTCAGGATGTGTCTTCTATTGTGTTTGAATCATCTAGAGTCACATGTAGCTGGGTGCTTCACAACAATAAGAAGGCAAAAATTGTTCTTTGGGGTCTTACTTACAAAATGCAGCCCCTTAGATTTGTGAACATGTATATTTTGGCTCTAACACAAAGCAGGTTATTAAACTCTTTTCTTGCATCTATAGAATGTATACACTGGCTTACGTCTTTAACAGTCAAGTTTGGATTTGCAGAATAGTATCCTTCCACCACAAAACCATGTAGGATAATGGTCTGTTTTGTTCAATGACAAAATCTTCTAATGCCATTGCCCTTAAGCATATTCAAAATGAGAAAAGAAATGTCTCCCTTACATAGTAAGGATGTTAGCTTACATTTAAACACCATGGAAACTAGGCACCAGGATAGGATCTTTTCTGTCTAAATATATCCTTAGCTTTCAATTATACTTTCTATTTCACTAAAATGGCTTTTAAAATTTCTCCAACTTCACGATGTCTCTCTTTATTTTTGGCTGACAGGGTCACCTTAGGCTCATCCCTCAGCCTTCATCAGTGATAATTATCATTTCACAAGAAGCATAGTTGGGGCAATCTCAGGAGTCCCTCTGAGAAACTATTCTGGTGCCACAAGGATGCAGAAGAAGATTAAACACATCTCGGATTAGGGGTGGCCACTTTTAACTCTGTCCCTTCCAAAGGAAATAAAACACTAGAATAAAAGGACCTTTCTTTGAGAGTAGAAGATCAAGCCCTCTTCACAGACATGTGAGTGAGATATAAGGAAAGCACCATGGTTAGATGGCTGGATACCAATGTCTTTGGAAAAGCATTGCACTACTTTGGGTTTTATTTTTCCCCTCTGTGAAAAGAAATACTCTGTTGACAAATTTTCTAGGGTTTTTCAAACTCCACTCATTCATTAACAAATATTTATGAGCACCAACTACCTACTAGGCACTTGCTTTGAAGTGGTAAACCAGATAGGAGGGATTGCTGTTCTGTCTCCCACAACTCAGGGGATAGTCTCATAGTTAATAGTCTATGGAAGGAAGATTGCCAATGACCCTTAATAAACCTTTTCATTTAATATTAGCCTTAGATTTTCTCTTTCTTATTCTAGGTCATCATGTTTCTTTTGTCCTTTTTCTATTTACTAGCCTTCTTCAATCATTCCTGGAGAAATACACTGCCATGGCACCAAGTCAAACACTTGTATTTTAAGATGTATTGAGAAAATTTTACTGGTCAATATTTGTTTTGGTGAATTGCAGTTGATAGTTCCTGCATTCACGGGTGTGATTTAGGGAGGGTGAACAGATAATTGTGACCACATTTGGGTCTTATTGCAGCATCATATCATAATCATATGATTGTATGGATAAACCATAGTTGGACTCTTTCCTCATCTTAGTCTTATAAATCACCTTCCTTGGAAATCAGTTGATTTTCCCTACATAGATTGATATATTGTGTTTTAGCAGTGGGTTTATATTTTTGAGCTCCAACATGCGATATTTTCCTACATAAACAGCTATGTTTAAAGCTTAATGAAGTAGGAAAGGCATTCAGGAAGAGCAAGAGCCAACATCTTGTATATTTGAACCTGTCTGTTCTGCCAGTGACCCATAGAGTGAAGAGCTGTGTCAGCTGGTCATTTAGCTGACCACTGCTGACAGACAAATACCTTATGCTGAGCTTGGAGGGAGTCACATGAACATCAGAAATCAACAAGGTGACACAAATTCCTGTGGGGGCCTATAATCATTTTTTTGCCATTGCTTGGAATTGCATAATTACACACATAATATATCTTATCTGCAAATAACATACACATTTTAAGAGTTTAAATTACTTTGTTTTGAGAAGGTATTTTTAAAACTACTTGGACACATGTTTCTCCAGTGATGATAATTAGCTGATTAATAATATCACAGTCATCAAAAGAGATAGCATGTTTTCAAAATCATGCAACAATAGATGAGCCCTTACATGGCTTTAATTGGAACACCTAATAATTATAACCTTGTAGATGCAAGGGAATCAATGTTTTCAACTGTAAACACAAACACAGAAAACAAAGCAAAAATTTGTCAGCGTAAGACCGCCTGTTTGTATGACTACTCAGCCAGAGAGCAGCTGCTTTATTTAATGCATTTTTTTCAGGGGACATGGAAGTAGTGGTTTCAATGTTGTTCATAACAAAAGTCCACTTCTTCCACAATCCATACATTTTGAAAGACCTTCGCATCAAATTTGATTTATTAAGCAATTGTGAGTTTTTCCATGTTAATAAGCAAAGACAATTATAGCTACAAATTAATCATTACCATGAAAGTGCATCAAAGATATTCAATACTGAATTGCTATAATTCCCATCTCGGCCAAAGAAACTTGTGGTAGGTATCACAGACTCCCTTTTGGTGATCAAGTATATGATTTTCTTTACACATTTAAAAATATTGCAAATGGCACATAAAACCCCTTGCTACTTTTAGGAAGTTTGGAGCTTTTCGGGCTCTTTTCCTTTTGCAAAGAAATTCAGTGGTGCATAAAATTGTACGTAGGAATTCATCTGTGTTTGATGAATTAGGAGTTGAAGAAGCTTTTATTGTGATTCCTTTTTCCAAATATTTTTCCAAGAATATGAAGAACCAAACCATATTTTCTTGGGAGAATCAAAGAAACTAGCTTTCCCATTATAAGAAAAATTTGACGGGGCTCCTTCTAAGCTGAGTCTGTTGGTAATTATCAAAAGATGTATGGCTCAACAGTGGAACTGTTTCTTTTTTTTTTTGGTATTCCTGGAAGGGCACAATTTAAAAGAGGATGGGGTGCAAAGAGCAAAAGAAACCAGATAAACAGAGGTATTCCTCACAAAAAGGTAAAGTATCAATTCCATTACGAGATGATTGAGAGATATTGAGATATCAATAGATATTGAGATATCAATTTCTCAATATCTCAAGATATTGAGAAAGTTAGGAAAGTATTTTTTTCTCCTAATTAGTTATACTGTCTTTGAGAATTAATACTAGTCCTTGGTGTGTGTGTGTGTTGAAGTTGGTCTCTACTGAATAGATTGTATGGTGGACAGGTAATATCAAAGGAAACCCACATGGAATTCTGAGGCCAACCCTAGACTGCTTTATGGTCTTGGAGACTTGGAGCTGTTATCAGTGGCTCCATTCTATTTCCACTCACCTCTGTACCTCAAATCTGATGTGTTAAATGCTATCCAGTCTGTTTCTGGAATTCCTGAGAATGTTTTTCTCTAAACTGAATACTTGGAGTTCAGGGCAAGATATTACTCGGGGAAGAGGTAAGATGCTTCTACTTCTTAGAAGGTAAGAAGTAAGATATGCTTACTAGGGAGGAAGAGTGTGTTGCAGAGATGCTCCATTGGAAAAGCATGGTTATATGTACAGAGGAGGAAAGTTAGGGGCTAGAACGCGTTTTACTATGAGGACCCTTCTCCCACCATAAGGCATTTTCTTGCATGCTTGATATGGTCTGAATGTATTGTCTCTCCAAAATTCATGTTGCAACATAATCCCTGTTGTGGTGTTGTTAAGAGGTATGAAGAAGTGGGGCCTTTTGGAGGTGATTAGGCTATGTGGTCTGTACCCCACATGAGTGGGATTAGTCAGTCCACTTATAAGAGAGGGCTGAGGGAACTATCCCTTTCACCTTGTGAAGCCACAGTAACAAGGTACCATCTATGAAGCAGAGAGCCCTCCCTAGATACTAAATCTGCTGGCACCTTGATCTTGGACTGCCCAGCCTCTAGAACTGTGAGCAACACATTTGTTTATAAGCCACCCATTCTAAGGTATTTTGTGATAGCAGCCCAAATAGACTAAGACAATGCTCTACTCTTGGATGTGAGAAGAGTCACACATAATTTTGTGTCCATCAATTCACCCTCTGCTCACTCCACGTATGCCTCATTACTTCTTGTTACCTCAGTCATTTATTTGAGGCTGATGTATCTGAACCATCTTGCATGCTGGTGTCAAAGAAAGATAAAGCAAAAGGACATATTACCCTCTCCAGACCATCATCACCAAATCCGTTAGTTACAGAGGATTACTTACTTCATCACCCTTGGTAGAGTGATGTGGCATCATAGCTCATAGCAACCTCAAACTCTTGGGCTTAAGCGATTCTCTTGCCTCAGCCTCCCAAGTAGCTGGGCCTACAGGTGCCTGCCACAATGCCTGGCTGTTTTTAGAGACAGGGTCTTGCTCTTGCTCAGGCTGCTGTTGAACTCGTGAGCTAAAGCGATCCACCTGCCTTGGCCTCAACTCATTTGTGTTTTAAACTCACTTCCCTGTGAATTAATTTTCCCAAAATTATTCAAATGAAAATTCAGTTTTCACGTAGTACACTGACCCTTCTTCCACTAGCCATTTTCACGTTGGCATCTGACAAGGCTTAGACTTCTTAATAAAAGCAAACCTTTACCCACTAACACAAGTTATCTCCGTTGCTTATTTCTGTTTGAAACCCAAGATTCATATTCATTTCAACTGAATGCTACTGCTAAGCATTCAATGACATTTACTTGTGCAAATGAGAGCTAGAATTTCAGGAAAATCCAATCTAACTTCCTCCAGCATTTTTCTTTTGAAGTGACCCACGCTGAAGAGCAGCATGCACAACTCACTCTCTGACACTCGGGGAGGGTATCAGGTAGCAGTTAGGACCCTTTACTCAAATGCATTGTATCTAGCAAAGGGAGAGGGTGACCAGTGCTTCCTACACATCAATAAACAATGGCATCCTGCAGCCTAATGACCACAGCCGAGTAGCCTCTGCCTCACCTGTGGTCAAGCGCAGCCTTGGGTGATAAAGATGGAAAACAGCACTGCCAAAGAAAACATACCTGGAAAGGGGCTTTTACTGAACTGCTAAGGTGTCAAGCTCCTCTTCCTTCTCCCTGTTAGTGAACTCTTCAGGGTTGAAGGCACGGAGGCCTAATGACAGGAGATGGACGTGTCACAGACAGAACTGGCCCTTGGACCCTGGAGGTCACAGTGTGGTGGTGTGTGGGAAGGAATGAGGATTCTTTTTACGTCTTTGTTCAAGTGGACATGGTCCGCTGGCAAATCCTGTGGCACTGAGATCGGAGGGCACAGATAACCCGGATACAATGCAGACATGTGGACATTGTTTTCACGACACGGCATTCCGAATCCAGAGTGCACCACCCCCCTGAGAAAATAAACACGACCGGCTTCCTCCTGCACGGAGAACTCTGTGGGTCTCTCCCATTCTCTCAGTCTCCAGCTCCTTGTCTCTCCTTTGCTTTTTGTCTCTTTCTACATCTCTCTCCTTATTTCTCCATCAACATCTTCCATGCTTTGTGTGCACAATACCTATAGTCGCGGTTGATTATCTGACATATATAATGTATGTAGGATGTGTGTATGAATATTGTGTAAGTACAATATATTTATATGTGCAATATATTTATCCTAAATACTCAGAATCCCCAAGGGAAAGGAAAGGAAACTCAGTTCAATCTGTCATTGAACGGGCACACATAAACCACTTTATCTACTTTTTACGTGTAAAGGCAATACTAGTTTTGACAGATAGCGTGAAGATGAATTGGCATTTATGGTTGTTTGTCTGGATGGACTTGGTGCCCTTAACTGGCCACAGTCACTCTGTCAACAGCTTTGGTCCTCTGTATCAACTCTTCAGATTAATCTTGGCTCCACCTTTGGAATTTAGCCTGATGCTGGCTGGTATTTCTTGTGCACTTTGCACTGTGGATTCCGTCCTATTCTCTGCACACTTGCCTGGACGTGATTCTTTGAATCTGCCTTGATCCCACATCTGTCTTCCTCTGGGACAGATACTGATCCCAGTTCCCTGCAGCCACCGACAGGTGAGGCCAGAGATCCTGGGGCTTCCAGGGGGTTCCTTCTGGTCTCTGGTCTGGGCCCTCTGTCCCCATGAGCCCATTCATGCTTTAGCTGCAAAAGATTTGGGGAGACCCTAGAGTCCTTCATGGTTGGCTTCAGAAGGTGTAATTGGGCCTAGATGCCCAGGTTTCCAAGGTCAGGAAAGCCCTCAGAACCCTTCAGAAGGCACAGGTGGATGTGCTTTGCTGGTGATTTATATTCTCGTGCATTCCAGGCCACTTGGCACTCCTGTTGCCCCAATCCTCTTACAGCTGCCCCTGGAGCTATTCACCTGCAACTCCAAGACTTTGCTACGCTTTGTCCTGGAGGTGCTGTTATATCAGGCCATACAGAACTCCAGGTCTCAGAGGGTAGTGTGGTTCATCTTCATTTGGTGAAAGAGGCAAAGTAGAACCTCTCAGGTAGGAAAGCCTTGGCCCAGGGTCTGAAGAGTATTGTACAGAAAATGTTGGACTTACAGTGATACCAGAGTCAGCTCCTGTATTAGTCCACAGGAGGGAGGCTCAGGTGGGTGGATCCCTTGAGCTCTGGAGTTCAACACCAGCCTGAGCAAGAGTGAGACTCTGTCCCTATAAATAGAAAAACTACCTGGGCATTGGGGGTCCCTGTAGTCCCAGCTGCTTGGGAATCCTGGAGTCTGAGGTTGCTGTGAGGTAGGCTGATGCCTCGGCATTCTAGCCTGGGCAACAGATGAGACTCTGTCTTAAAAAAAAAGAAAAAAGAAAATATTCACACAGTAATAGTGTTTATGCAGTGCTGATAAATTCTAGAGAATTTTTTCTTTTCTTCTATTTTCTCTGTGTAACCTGCATGTCCTTTGGTTATACCTGTAAACTAGCCACTAGGTCTCACACTGCCTCTTGTGTCACCATCACTGCTCTGCTTTGGTTCCCACCTGATGACCCCTCTGTGTTGCTGACATCAGTGGCCCCCAAGCCATGTTTCTATATGCTTTGCCCAGGCACCCACTCTGGGCCTCAGCCACCCCAGGCACCCTGCTCCTGGTAGCACACTCTCTCCCCACTGAATGTGGCCCTGGGTGCCACCCTACCCCCACTGGCACCCATGCCCTTTCTTATCACCATACTCCTGCTCTGGTCCACCCCTCGCCTGGCCACTGCACCACTCCTTGGGTGAATCTCTTTGCAGTGGCCCAGCCACAGTCATGTGGGGAGAGGTAGCACATTCGGTGCTGGCCAGACCACCTTCCCCCAGGGCATGCACACGTCATGCTCACCCAGATGAGCTCGGTGCTGGCTATGTGCCTGGCCAGTGTTCTAGGAGCTGGGGCACAACAGAGACGGGAACATCTGAGTCTCATCCCTGCAGAGCTCACGTGGCAGTGGAGGAGCTTGCCCAGGAACAGGTCAGCAAACAAACACAAACAGTGCTGGGCAGTACATGGGTAAAGCCAGCGAAGCTGGTGGTCAAAGCCGACACTGACAAGGGCAGGGGTGTCGGTCTCACAGCCAAGTCTCACCTCGAGATGCGTTTTTCAAAAACTTTAATTTTGTTTTCTGGCTTAAAATTCCTGAGCTTCAAGGAAGGGTCCTTCTTTAATAAAAATATAATGAAGAAACATTTTTATATTGCAATTGGTAGTAAACTAGGCCACCTCTGTGACCCTGAAGGTAGAGTTCTCAATGTTTATTCTACTTTTAGGGAAGTACACGTCTTGGGAAAATTCGATGTCAGTTTCTCATGGGAAATTTGATGTCAGTTCTTAGCAATTTAGGTATAGAAATATATATTAGAAAGTTATTGTTCTGGAGAGCTGATTTACTGTTGGAATTCTGAATTCACAATATTGCTCCCAGAGTCAAACTGAGTGCTTGTAGTGGAAGCTCATTACCTGTGTTCCCCTTTGTGTTAATGATTGTGCTAATTACCTGCAGGTGTCTTTATTTCTCCCGCTTTAAGGAATAGGGTTTTCACCTGGCTTAATTCCAATTAAGATATTTACCTTTTTTCCTATGCAAATTCTCCCTGCAACTGGAAATAGTCAAGTAAAATTTTGCCTCTACTTAAGATTGTGCTGTTAATATTTAGATTCGGGAGGCTAGATTTTGCTACTGTTGTTTTAGTAAGAGGCATGAAGAGAGAAAACATTCTCAAGATGAGTGTGTTTAAAAAAATGATGATGGTGATAATAATGGAAATGTTGGTATAGAGTTTTTAGTTAGAAACTTCCAAACAAAAGATATAGTTGGTCCCCGTGATATACACACCCCTTCCATAACTTACAGAGCTTTCTATAAACATATGCATTCCTCTTACTAAATGGGGTTTCTTAAGATGAGTTCTATACAATTTGGTTGTTACCAAGATGAGGCTATCCTTTCAAAAATTGAGGGAAAACTGTACATGTGATTAAAGGCACTGGTTTTAAGTATAACTAACATTCAGTTAATTTTGATAAATGTACCTATCCCACTACCCCAATCAAGATATAGACCATTTCCATCATCCCAGAAAGTTCTCCTGGGTGGGGAGCATTGGCCTTGCTCAGAGCAACCTCAAACTCCTAGGCTCAAGTGATCCTCCTGCTTCAGCCTCCTCAGTAGCTGGAACTATCAGTGCCTGCCACGGTGCTTGCTAATTTTTCTATTTTTAGTAGAGACAGGGGTCTTGCTTCTGCTTAGGCTGGTCTTGAACTCCTGACCTGAAAGGATCCTCCCACCACCTTGGCCTTCCAGAGTGCTAGGATTACAGGTGTGAGCCACCACATCCAGCCTAGGGAGCAGAATTTGAGGACTATGTCTGATTATAAAAATAATTATGGTCAGATATATGGCTTATTCATGCCAAAAAGTTAAAGAGACAGGCTTCATTAATTCATTTCATCATTATCTTCACCAAAGCAAACAAGTCATTTTCTTTAACATTTGCTGGCAGTTAAAAATTGTCCATTGCCCAAGGATTTACTAGGAATGCCAACATCATTAAACTGTACTCTGGAGGTAGCAAAATCTTGCTGATTAATTTAACAATGAGCTAATTATAAATAGCTTCTTATAATTAGTCGAGGCAGGAGGTTTTGTTTCATTTACATCAAACATGTCCCTCATCAGGTGTCTTTTGGGCCCAGAAGATACTCTCAGTCTTCCTGCTGAAATGGACTGGTGCCACAAGAAGGGACATGGCCTGCAGCAGGGGACCTGCTCGGGTGTTGTCATTCATTCATTCAGTGGATTAAACTCTCACTGTGTACCAGGAAGTCCTAAGTACCCAGCGATCAAAACAGACATAATCTCTCTCCTCATGCGGAAAACAAAAAACCCAGAAAATAAGCCTAAAGGAGTTGGTAATATGATGTCAGGTAATTTTAAGCATGAAGAACAGTAAACCAGGGTCAGGGCAGGGAGGGGCCTGACAGAGTGTTACTCTGTGTATAACAAAAGCCCTCTTGGAAAAATTGACATTTGAGTGGAGGCCTAAGAAAAATGAGACCAAGTGCATTTGTGGGAATAGCAAACGCAAAGACCTGGAGGTGAGATTGTACCTGAACTTCTTCAAGAATAGCAAGGTGAGGAAGAGGCGAGGACGTCGGAGAAGGAAGAGCGGGCCAGGTCACCAGGTTACATAGGGAGCACTGCAGGGGCCTTTTGTGTTTTTGAAACCAATGTAGGTTTGCCAGGTCTCTCTGCCATAAAGTTACTGTTGCCCCCTTACTCTACTCTTTGGCGTCTAGCTCACACCAAGGGAAAGCGGGGTGGGAATTAAGCTCCTTCGGGGTATTTTAAGCAGAAAAGTAACATAAACCTATTCATGCTTTGACAAGGCTCAGGCTATGCAGACTGTAGACGCACGAGCAGAAGCTGAGGGACTGGGTAGCATGTGGTGAGAGGTGGTGACTTGGACTGGGGGACAGCTGGGGACATGATGAGAAGAGGTTGGGAGATAGAGCCTATAGCTTTTATGCCGCCTTTCTGCCTTTACTCTCAAGAGGGCGATGACCGGGTGTAATGATAAACATCATCTTGTTTTACTGATGACAACGACAAGACTATAGTTGTCTTTATTTTTGTACACGTGAACTTAAATTTAATCTTCAGCCCTCATTTTCTTTTCCCGATGTAAAACAACTTAGTATGTTATATCTGTGGTGACTCAGTCCCTTTGGTGATTCCATTAGCAATTTTATGTGCAAACCCCTGCAAATCTGGCCTCTCCTTCTTCATCCTCTCCTCCCTGATGACTCTTCAAACTGCAGAGATTTGTAATATGCTGCTGAGGATTAGGGAGAGAGGACTGTGTCCTTCTGGAATCTGGTTTTTTGAGCTCTTGTTCCATTTCCCATGAGATGGAGGTGTCCGGTTTGGTCTGTGTGCACGTCCTTCTCCATACTGGTGATCTCCAAGGAATAACTATTCTTGTTAGGTCTCTAAGGAATGGTACATGCTGTGTCCTTTCTGCAGTGACCCCTAATTCTGCCCAACAGTCCTCACAGGTCTACCAGCAGGCCACTGAGGGAATGTGGGATTCAAAATGCCCCCCTTTTCAGGGCCTCCAACCTACAAGTGTTCTATTATGTTTCTTCTCTAGCACTGACTCTTCTTCCTTGGACTTGGCCTCCAAACCAGCATCTAACTTGTTCTTTTGATTCTCTCAGCTTGTACCAGCAGATGGACACCAGCAGGTGTCCAACACTCCCTTTCTCTTTTCAAATTTCAACCTCAACCAATAATGATCGCGTGCCTAACACGTAGTGCAGGTAGATAATGGTGAGCAAGGCAGTTCTTACTCTTAAGGAAGTTGGAGCTGGGGAAAGGAGAGAGACAAGTGAAAAGACACTTGGAATCCAGCCAGTGAAGTGCCCCGAACAGAGGGATACGGCTATGAGAGACCCAGGAGGGGCCCCTAACTGCCCTGGGGGAACCACAAAGCCTTCCGGGAGGATGGGTTTGTAGTATAGAGCTCTACAGTGGCTGGGGGACATGGGGTGGAGAAGGAGGGTGTGTGCTCAGCCCCCGGGAACCTCCTTTTTGTATGTTGTCCTCTCCTCCTGTTCCTTCAAGGCAGAGAGCTGAGCTCCAGGGGAGGCAGGGATGGGGGAGGCCATCTCTTCCTGGGCCCACCCTCGGGGACGATAGAGCCCTGTCTGGGACCAGAGGCTGACTGTCTGCCCAGCCTCCAAAAGCACAGAATGCTCCTGGGCCAAAGTCACTGCTACCTCTTACTGACCCTTCCGGAAAGCCTTCCACTGCTCCGTGTCCAGGCCGCTCCCCTTCTACCCCTGGAGAGCTTTTCATTGGTTTTTCCTCCCCTCTGGCCGGAACCAGGCAGCAGGAGGAGGTAACGTCACCAGGGCAATCACATGCCGCAGAAATAACAGCAGAACGATGCGAAGCAAACGACACCTCCCCCTCCTCCCCGGGCAGAGCCGACGGGAGGCTCCTCGGTGGAGACTTATTCTCACTTGAACAGGCAGTGTTTTAAATAAAAAAAATGAAAAGAAATGCAGTTATTTTCAAAATTCGGCCTTTTCCTTCCATTCTCCCCCTCCCGCAGACTTCTCTATTCACAGGCTCATTTTCTCTCTTAGACATTTCAGCTTCTGAATTTATGTCACAGGAAAAAGCATGACATATATTTTTCCATATATATTTTTTAAGGTGACGGTGAATTCCCCGAACTCCCAGCATTTTCTGCTGTTTTCTTCTGCAGGGGAATACAGAACACACTCTCAGCGGCCACCGCTGCCAAGTGCAGCCCAGAGGGCCCGTGGCAGATGGACCGTGAGGCTTGTCCTCCGGGGTTTAAATGCGCCGGAGGAACATCCTACCCCCATGTGCAGGCTTTTATGCTTCTGGGACAATGGAGTCCCTGGGGCCTGAGGAAAAACAGAGTACATCCAGGGGCCTGCCTGCTGGGCTGGGCTTCAGGAAGGCCCGTGTTTGGGCAGCCTCCGGGGAGGGGCCTGGAGCAAGTCCCTTCCTGTGTCTGGCTGTTTCTGGCCATGAGAGCTTGAATCCGAGCCAGCCACCACCACTTTGTCGCCTTCAGAAATGTGATGGGGGATCTCTCTCCATCCTCTCGCGCCCGTTTTCTGGAGGCTGCAGTTTGTTACCTACATTAGCAAGCCCCAAAGGGAAAATGGGAATTTGTGAAAGTGACGGGGGTGTTCGATATTCACGCTGGCATACTGTATTTGTTCCTGTAGGGAACAGCTCAGCTATGATTTAATTTAAAGACTCGATCTGACATATACCTTCGCCACGGGTAGATACTTTTAGTCAATAGGAGAAAGGAAACACAGAATTTGTTGAGTGGCCTTTGCTGTCTGTACCCTCATCAAGTCCTCATGGTAGGTCTTGTTCCTCTCAGTTTTGAGGTGAGAAAGTTGAGACAGAGAGGTCATGAACAAGTTCATAAAAATAAAAAGTGAACAAGTTCATTAGCTTTTAATTGGCCAAGCCAAGATTCCCGCCCAAGGCTGGATCAGGTGCTGTAAGCTCCCTTCGGGCTCCAGTCGTGAGTCAGGACCCTCAGGTTTGAGGCCGGGCTTCCCTGCCGGTGTCTTGGCAGCCGATTCCCTCCTCAGAGTCTGGCTCTCAGGATAATCCTGCCTTTCTGGCTTCACCAGGTTGTTGCACCAACCATGACCATGTGATAACACGGGAAGTGTTTCATAAATGACAATGTGTTATACAAATAGCAGGAGTCGCGTTTTCCCCGATTGCCACTGGAGGAGGCACGCCTGTTGATGAATTACTGAAATATTCAGCTGAGCGCTGGCCAGGCAGATTTGTGTCCCGCAGCAGGACCCCGCGGGAGGGCTCCAGTCCCCAGGGCACACTCTCATGCTGGCTGGTTTGTTCCACGCTGAGGGAAAGTGCAGGTCAGACGGTAGGCACTTAATGCCAACAAGGGCTGTGGGGCAGCCCTTAAGAGCAGGGCCCCTGGTGCCAATGGCCTGCCTCTGCCACTGGCCGGCTTTGTGGCACAGGACGTCCGTGTCTCAGTTTTCTAGTCAGTTAGTGCTGCTTCGAGACCACACTTTTCACAGAAGTTTTTACAGGTGTCAAGATGTGATTTTAGTTTTTTTTTTTTAATTCTATATTTCACGCAACAGAAAGGGGAAATTAGCCATTTAAAATCCTTGGTCAAATTTCTGCTTCTGAGCCTAAAAGGCCCTGTCATTTAACTTATGTTGACTTGTCTCTTGCACAGAGCAGGAAGTGGCAAGCTGACTCTTAATCTGCCTTCTAGTACATCTCACCTGGGTCCGTTTTCTGCACCATTCTCAGAAAGATACATCTGACATTTCAGCAGGTAAAACATGCGATGCTTATGAGGTTCGTGCGAGAAGTCTCAGTAAAAATCATGCCAGCTTCTTTTCTAAGGCTGCAACTGAAAACTAGAAAGAGTCTATCCACTTCACCCACTTCTCCACTGCCAACCATTTCTGTGTAAAGAGAGGTCATAAAAGAGGTTGAAATGGCCCCCACATTTGAAATGAACACCCCTGTGCATAAACCCATTATATCAGTCCTGCAAAAGAAATGGGAAGCCACATCTGAGTAAGTACTTGATAAAAAAGTAGAGACCGGTACTAGACGTACAATATATCTCATTATTGCTTTAACTGGCATTTCTTTGAGTAGTTTAAACATTTTTCATATATTTATTGGTCATATATATGTCACTGGAATATTTCTGTCCATGCCCTTTGCCCTTTTCTGTTGCTATGATTGTTATTATATTGATTTATATGAACTACTCATGCATTGATACATTATCCTTCATTCTCATTTCTTTCAAACATTATCATTTTTTAGTGTCTTTGCCTTTTTCAACTAGCTTTATTCGAAACACAGACCATTAAAAATATATGTGGTTAAATTTTTCAATCTTGAGCTTTTAATAGTGTATTTATCACTTCTTTTTCCTGTTTGCAGCATATTCAGAGAGAGACACTTGTCATCTGGCATTTTTTATGGAGTTAATAATCAGCTTCTAAATATTAATAGAAGATCAGAAAACAATTATGTCCCGTTTACTTATTTAGAAAAAAGCCAAGTTGCAGGAGGAGGGGCAGACACATAAATCGGTCTTCACTCTGAACAAGGTGCGCCCGCCGATGTGCTGCATCTCACCATGTCGGAATGGGGAGAGGCATCAGTCAGAGGTCATCTTTTTCAACCCCTTACCCAAGGCGGGAATCCTGCCCGTACTATTTCCACCATCTCCTTGACAGCCTCCAGCAGAGCTCAACTTTCCCGCTGCCGGCTGGTGTAGCTTTCTGATGGTGTGCTGAGAGTCGCCTGCCCGTAAGTTCCAAGCGCCCAGCCCAATGCTGCCTCTGTGGACACGCCTGGACAGAGTGGGTCTACCTGGAAAACTGAAACTATTTAGGGGGAGCTGCTATTTCACACCCGAGGTGTCTCTTTTTCAGGAAACCCCCTTGACATCTTTTCTGTATTCCTCCTTCCTCATGGTGCTGAGACTCGCCACTAGCCTGTCAGCTATGCTGGTCACAGCCCGGACGTCACCTCTCTCCTTTCTGGTTGGTGCCCAGCAAGAATGTGGAACTCTGTGTGGCAGAAGTCGTGCAAAAGTGACCCACTCACATCCCTCCTCTCTGCCAGACCGCTGCCCCCCGCCCCCAGGCTTCCTTTGCTGCCCTTCACTTTCTGAACGGTGGCCCCAGTTTCTCAGGAACCCCCCAGTTGGTGGGCCTGCCTTTCCTGTACTTCGGTCCCTACCCTTGAGTGGAGGTTTATTTGGTTATCTTTGTTTTGTTTGTTTGTTTGGCTTGTTATTGTCAACAGAACCCTGAAAACTTCTTATTTAGCTTCTTGACACGGGCTGGCTGGGACACCACTTACCTGCCATTTCTCCTAGTTTAGAAACCCCTGCATTTTGTTATGATGGTAGCAATTTGGGTTTGTGGGGTAAGGTTTTGCTTTTGTAGCGTGGCCTCGCTCTCCTGTTCGTCCTGTGCTCAGGCCGGCAGGTCTAGAGTCACCTACTGAGACTTACCCAGGGTGGTTGCGGAGGGCAGAGGGCAGGGCCCGGGCAGGGCTGGGGCAAGTAGGGCTGGGTGGGGCCAGGCTGTAGGGGAAATTGACCGGTTTCCCTAAATTGGTTTACCTTGATGATGGCAGAGCACTAGAGGAAGTGGGCTTAACTGAATCCTAGTCCTGCTTAACTGGCTGGGGGACCCTGGCAAGTCAGGTGTCCTCTCCAAAGGAATGAATAGTAGGCCAGCTTCTGCTGTCTATAAAGCACTGACTCTGGCCCGCTGTAGCTGAATCACAGGTGTTGTCCGTTCTATCAGAGCAGCTCACATGAAGGACCCTATAAACAGGCTCACTTAAGGGGCGGGCGCTCTGGGAGGCTGAGGAGGGTGGATTGCTTGAGCTCAGGAGTCTGAGACCGGCCTGAGCAAAAACAAGACCCCGGCTCTACAAATGGAAAAACTAGCCAGGTGTTATGACAGGTACCTGTGATACCAGCTACACGGGAGCCAAGAAGATCACCTAAGCCCAAGGGATTGAGGTTTCTGTGAGCAATGGCACCATGGCACTCTACTGTCTGAAAAGAAAAAAAATTGCTCATTTTACAGATGAAAAAAAACAGTAACTTAGAGAATTTAAATAACTTGCCCAAGGTCACAGTGTTAGTAAGTAGCTGAACTGGGTGGGATTTGAACCCAAGTAGCCTGAGCACCTGTGTTCTAGAACATGAGCTATGCACCCCCTGCCTCTGGTTCTGCCCAGTTCTATGGCTGGACATAATCCAACAGCCGCTCTGAGGTCTGGGGAGCACCTTGGGCTATTCGCCTTAGCAGGGCGGCAGCATCCTCAGGGTTTATGCTCCTCATTGTTCTACCTGTGAGCTAAGGCCACCTACACTATGCTAGATTGATGAAGCTGCCTTCAAACAGACAGCAAGAGAAAATTTCTACGAGAAATAGGTTTAGTATCACCATCACTATATTCAGGAATTGAAATTCCAGAAACAAAACCAAGCGTGAGGTTCTCTTGATTGGGATGGTTCTCTAAAACACTGAGATTGTTTACTTAACATATTCTTTCTTCTTGTAGACATAAGAAAAATTAATTGCGCTGGTTTTTTCTCTGATGTCCTGGCGTGCCAATGCCTGAGAAAACTTAACTCACAGAATGAGTAATATTCTGCAGCTAAGGCCTGGTGTCTTGATTGCCCAAGGTGGTGGAAAACTTATTGCGACATGGGAGTCAGCTCATTACGAATGAATAAATGGATGAATAAATAAATAAGCGAGCAGCTTCCTGTCTTCCCCTAAAAAATATCCATGTCCTTTTAAGAATTTTAATTTGCCTGCCTTCAGCACAACAGGTAAAATACTGTAATTATTACCTCCTTGGCTTTATGTGTGACATCAGGAGGACGCTGCGAGCCTTGGCTTTGTGTGGTGCCTTTATAAGAGGGCGGCATTTTCATATTTCTTATCGCGGTGTGTGTGAGGGAGAAAGAGAGAGGGCGCGGGGGGAGGGAGTTATTTGCACCCCGAAAGATAACAGATATGGGGCATCAGGAATTGCCAGCAAACTGCTTGGGGGAAAGAGAAAGCTTCAGAGAAGATTCATGTACTTTGTGTCTTAGAGACAAAATGCAACCTTCCAAGAAAAATGCCTACATTTTTGGCACAAATGCTACCTGGCATATAACAGGTACGCTCAATCTTTGTCAGTTCTGTTCTCCTCCTCCTCCTGTAATATAACCACATTTACCATAGACTTTCTATTGCCATAACAACTAAAATTAATTGGTGCTGTCACATAAAAGATTTCTGAGTGTCTGTAGTTCTTTTTTTTTAAGTTCATTTTGATCCCACTGCGTCCCAACACGCCCACCAGCGTTTATCTAAATCCGGTTACCGCTCACGTGGCTTCTCCTGGACCCTGCTGTCATCTGTTTGTGTCTGTGTATAACTAATCTTCTGTCTTTTTGTTTTCTTTCTGCCTAAGTGAAAAACAAGAATGCCAGGATCTCTCCAGGACACACCTGTGCACTGTGGCCGAGCAGCTGACCCCGAGGCAGGCTGGTTTTGCCACACAGGTGGTGACTGGGAGGCCTCAACAGGCTCCCAGCCAATCAGGTAAAGAGGGAAGGTGGGGGAGTGGGTAACAAAGCCAGGATATGGGGACGCAGAAGCTGGAATGAGGAAAGGGGGGCTTTGATGGGCTTGGCAGGAGATGTTGCTTAATTGCTCTGAATGCCCAAATGTAATTAGAGGGCCAAATGTCACAGGGAGAGACACACACACTTTCTCTCTGAAATGCACCATTTCTACACCTGCTGTCTCATGTAGCTCCTCTTCCTTGATAACGTAATAGAAGGTTGAGGACAGAGCCATGGGTCAGAGGTCAATGTCCCTAAATGCAGCTAATACTTCATTGAGATTAAATCAGCTCTTTTTTTTCTCAATGTGGAAGGTAATCTTTCCCAATTTTTGTACAGCACATCTTAAGTAGGAACTGAACACAGATTATAGTTATTATTGGCATTTACCATTGCAGGCAAAAAAAGAGTCTGAATTTTGAGGTTTTGGAGCAGTCAAAATGTTTTATTAGTTAAGTTTTTGTATATGGGACAATTTCAGTTGGGCACTGTCTAGCTTGGGTTAGAATGGGGAGAAAGGTAAGTTTATTTCTGCTTTTTATATCCTGTTCAGAGTACAGAATATGCTCCATTCCTTTTTAAAAAAGAAGTAGCATTAGGATGCTTGGCAACTATTTCCTCCCTTTCAGACATTGATTTACCCTTTTTTGGACTCAGCTTTATAAAATGAGAATGATTTCCTACTTTTGGGATAAGTGTGGGTAGAAGCCAATAAAATGAGGGATAATTTCAATGTATAAAATAATGTGAAGACATTTCACCGTAAAAATTAGATTTCACGACAATGTTAATAAAAGTGATATTGTATCTGATAATGATCTGTTACATTATCAAAGATAAAAAAAATTGATCATATGTAGTGTTTATGAGAGCATGGGTGTATTGGATCAACTTGTCCACAAGGTACATTGTCAATACATTTCAAAATTTAAAATGTTCATGCTTTTTGATGAAGTGATGATATCTTTTCTAGAAATTTATTCTTAGAACAAAAACAGAAAAATATTCAAAGATGTTTTTCCAAGTTTATTCATCCAAGCTTCATTAATGAGAGTGAAAAATGAGAAATGAGATACAAGAAGTTATTCCAATGAATTATGATACACCCTCAAATGGAATAAATGCTCAGCGGTTGTTCAATAGAGGGATATAGTTCTGTTTATTGACGTGGAGTGACAGTTGTGATATATTGTTACGGGAAAAGAAAATCACAGAACTGGCTGTTTAGTATTATTGCACTTACAGAGATATGTTTATATTTATAAACATAAAAATATATTTGTATATTTTGGTCTCTGGAAGAAGGGATTATTGGTGAAGGAAATTCACTATGGACGTGATACATGTTTGACTTGTATAAACACTTTTTTGACAGTACATGGTGTCATGTTTTATAATCAGTCAAAACAATAACAATGAAGAGGAAAAAAAGATCCCAAGGGGCGTTCAAATGAAACCCTGAGTTCTACTGCTTCTACTAATTTCTCTCATTTGTAATATGACCATGGAATTGGATGCGCTTCACTTCTGATCAGCTAAGTAGGAACACAGGCCTCGGGTATTTATAGGGGACTAAAGAAACAGTAAAAGATAAACAAGGATGAGATGAAAGGTATGGAGATATGATGTACATTGGTGAGGCCTGCCGTAAATAACGCACTCATCTACTTGATGAAACAATATATGACAGGCCCTCGATGGGCTTGTGAACTGAATGCCATGTGAAAACGAGATTACTGAATGTGGGAGAGTAAGTGATAGGGTGGCGCTGGGTCCGGTGCTGTGGGAAGTGGGATTCCCTGCGACCTCTTTTCTTTCCGAGACCCAGTGGTGGGCATGAGAGACTTTCAGTCTGCTTTGCTTTTATTTTGGACTGAGACCTAGATGCTATCGTGTAAAAATATCCCTGCTAATGCGTATTAAGATGTGACATGCTTCCTTTTTAAATTTTTTTGTGTCTTTGTATCACAAACCTGAGAGGGGGGAAAAAACCCAACAACCCATATCCTGGTGTGAAACTAAAAACCTCCCGGTGGGATTTGTTTAGTGCGAGAGAGTGATTAGTAATTTTTAGTGATTAGTAATTTTCTCCCTCAGGTGGTTTTTCTGCATTCCTGTAGAGCTTGTGTACACAACAGGGCTGCCAAGTGAGAAGAAAAGGTTGAGGCAGAAAACGCGACGCTTTAGGAAACCCTGTGTGTGCGTGCACCGTGAGCGTGCGCGTGTGTGTTCTGAACAACTATTTTAGTCACTTTGACAAATAAAGTGCTTTGATTTGGAATCATGGCTTTTATGTCTTATTCAATCTCTGGTCTTGCAGAAATTGTAATTATGTAATAATTTGATTCTAGGGAGTTGTATCTGTGGGCCCATCTGCTCACACCCTTTCTATTCTCCCACTGGTTTTAGAAGAACAAGCCAATTCTAAAATTCTTGCCTTTAGGAGGCCTTTTTATTTGCAGTTTTGAAAGACCTACGGTGGAAGTCATTGGATTGAGGCAGAAAGAGTTTAGCTTTTTCAACTTAAAAAAAAAAAAAAAGACTGCAGATGTCTGCAATGCTTGTTCCATGGAGGAGGGCCATCAGGTAAACTGTCTAGTCAGGCCGGCTCATTCCCTTCCCAGAGAAGCAAGCATTCACACGAACTGCAACACACCCAGACGGCTGGGTGCCTCGCTGGAGTGTGCAGTTGGCTTTGTCTTGCCACTCCCTGGGGATTGAAGCTATTTAGCAAAAAGATTAAGCAACCTGTGTGGCCTTGAGATGCTCCCACTTGAAGTTTTGGTAATTTTACTTTTGTGTGTCTGTGGGCCCCTGTGCTGGGCCCTGTGACTGCATCAGTAACCATTAGCACCTCAGAAGATTTCTCTCCGAACCCAAGGAGGGGCTACATTGTGTTGGGTTAATGAACAGTTCACGAAACAAGCTTGAGAGTTGAGAGAGAAGGCGCTCACACGGACAAAATGCAATAATTTGCAGACCGACATTATCCAATCGGACTTGGGCCGTATGCTCCTTCCCCGCCATCACCATCCTCCGTGTGCCCGCGCACTTTGGGGTTATAAACGCTTCCTCACACACTCACTTGTCTGGTTATTCCAGAAGTTCCACAAGGTCCCCAGGGTGTGGGTTGTCTCACCATTTTAGACGTGGAATCTCTGAAACCACCACGAGACCCTAAACTTCCCAATTCCCAGCTGTGTACCCCCTACAGCGCTTCAGGGAGGGCTGCAGGGGCCTAACAAGCACCTCGACTCAGGGCTGAGATCCTAGCCTACCCTGAACAAGGATTGAAGTTACCCTTCAATATGAATACGAGAGATGGCTTTGAAAGAGCGGATTGTGTCGTCTTGCAAGCTCAGTGCAGTAATCTAAAAAATATTATTGAACTTCTGCTGTAAATGGGCATGAGATGGCGCAGGGAGGTGGTGTTCCGACAGGTTAGAGGTGTCACCTTGTGAGGTCTGCCTGAGAGACTGCGTTAGGTCACCTTTTCTGCACAGTGGGCGAGCCCGTCCCTGTGCTGAGGAGCCATCTCCATGGAGACAAACACAGGACTCACTCTCCCCAGATTTCTAAACCTGAGTGTGAATAGCCATTCCAACCTGGCTGTCCTAATCCACCCAGAGCAGCAGGGAACATGTAAACGTTCAACATGCTAAATGAACCAAAAACAGGTGGTGAGACTGACTCACGGCGGGAAAAGAGGCCAAGGTGAATAACTTTGCACTGGGCTGCTTGGAGACCTGTGGCAGGGCCACACGGCCTCCTGCGTTTCACCGTACGTTACCCTCACCCCACCAGGCCTCTGCACACTGGTGTTGCACCAGACTGCAAGTGTTGAGGGCTCAGAACAAATGCTGGAGAATTTCGAAGTTCCAGAAAAGGAGGCAGAGGGTTTCTCACCAAATAGTGATTAACTCTAAGGTTAGGGAAGCACGTTTATTTATTTTTGACATTCCTCAAGCTTAGTACAGTGCCTGGCGCATAGTAGTTGCTCAGTAAGTATTTCTTGACAAAATAATAATAAACTGGTGTGGATAGCCCCTTCCTCTGTGCATCAAGCTTTTAGATTCAAGTTGCTGGCTCTGCTTGGGGGCTGCTCCTGGAATTGTCACCACTGATGCTGCCCCTACGGATAGTCTTCCTTCCAGGTTTTGCTGGGGGTTGGTGTCCCCCCTCCTTGGTGCCTGTGCCCCCTCGTTTCACAGTGGCAGAGATTTTCAAGTAGACCCCGGTTATGATTGTCCCTTTCATCAGTTACCAACCACGTAAACCTGGCGACTCGGTCAGTCTTCCAAAGCCCTTATTTTTTCCTACGTAACAATCATACTCATCAAGCCGGGCCTTCGTAAGGATTACGTGAGCTACCACAAGTGAAAGTGCCTAGTACATATCTTGGGGATGCTCAAATATTGTTTTTGCCCTTCTGGTTCTAATTCAAGGATTCTCTCTAAAACCCCTTTGGGTTTTGCTGTTCTCAGCGCGCTCTGATCTCCACCAGAGCCCAGCGCTTGGAAATGTTCGCAGCCACAGCTGCCCTTTCCCTGCCCTGTGCTCCCCAAACCCTGCCCTCCCCTCTCTACCTTCTTCCCTCTCCATTTTTCTCTCCTCATTTTCTTCCTCCTCTTTACTTCTATTTCCACTTGTTTTTGTCTTTTTCTTCTCCCATACCTTCTTAAACTCCCTGCATTTATTTCCTAAGACTGGAGAGGGAGAGACATGTGGTTAAAAGAAAGAGAAAGAAACCCAAAATAAAGAAGCAGAAAAGAAATAAAACCTCTTTTTCCTTCACAACGCCAACCAGCCCACGTTTCTCCCAGTCCTCCAAGCCTCTGTATCTTTTTCTTTTCTTTTGCCAGGCTTCAACTCGCCACGCCCGGTACATGGGGCCGACGCCCTACTCCTTGAGCCACAGGCACCTCCCAAGCCTCTGTATCTTTGCACATGCTCTTTCCTCTTTTTTTTTTTCTCTACTTTGCTTGGCTAAATTCTACCTGTGCTTTAGGTGTGAATCATTTTTTCCAGAGCGCCTGGGCCTGGGGTCCAGCATGCTGGGCCACAGCAATCCATGCTTCTTGGGCCAAGATGCTGATATACGTAAACTGCAATTGCTCATTTAAAGCTCTGCCTTTCCTGCTAGACCACAGCTTCCGTGCACAGGAGATGTGTTCCACTTGTTTATTCTTGCATCTCCAGCGAGGCTCTGTGCTCGGCACTTGGGAGGTGCTTGGCTGGAGCTGTGACTGTCTTTGGTGTCCACCATCAGGATGTGGAAAAAAGTTTTTCAACCTGAATTCTACTCTGTGACTGCTGCCACGTTCTTAGCCTTGGGCCACAGTCTCCAGCAGCCCAAATAAAATCAGGAAGAAGTCCCAAATGGCATCTGAGCTTATGTTACTGGAGTGAATTTCCAACCCCCTATGGCCTGGGAGTTAAGGCTCCAAATCAACTTTTGAGCTCATCTTCCCTCCATGGGCCATAAGCTGCACTCACACTGGGTCTGCCACCATCTTGGCCTTCTCGCCCTTGCTCACGGTATGTCCTCAACTTCTAGGTTGGTTTTCCTCATTCTCTGCAAAATGGAAAGTTTTCTTATCCTTCAAGCTCTGGTTCAAATAATGGTTCTTGCCTCTTGGAGTTATTGTGAGAATAAAGTGAGTTAAAATGCAAAAATGTAAAACAAGGTTGTTGCCCTAGAGTAAAGGTATTAGCATCTTTTCTCTACCAGACTTCAAGCACAAGAAAAAGGGAACACAGGTTCTATTATTTGTATCTGCACCCTACGCATCCAGTCTAAGTCTGAGCACATGGTGAGTGCATTATAAATGGTTGGTAAATGAAGGGAAAAATGGTCCAAGTGACCCTTCACCAGGCGTTGTGGTAGGCTGCTTCTGGGCTCTGCCGACTACCCCTATGTGGTGGGTTTAGTCACATAGATGGTTAAAGATAACTCCAGTTGTTTAGATATCTAGTTATGACCTAAAAGATTTTAAGAATCAATAGTAATGTGTGTGTTCCTGGCTTCCCAGAAGGTCAGGGGCTGTAGGATTGGATCAGATGCTGTGACAAACTAGTGGAAGAAGCGGGTGAGGACGTTGGTCCTCCTTGCCTGCCATAAGGCCTGGCTAGTTTTTCTCTTTTTTGTAGAGATGGGGTCTCACTCTTGCTCAGGCTGGTCTCAAACTCCTGAGCTCAAGGGCTCCTCCCACCTCAGCCTCCCAGAGTTCTGACTAGTGGGGAGCTCTGAGGTCTGGCCCCTTTCTGGGGTCTGGATTTTCTCATGCTCTTCCTGCAACAAAGCTGCCTCACCACTACCAGTCACTCTTAGCAGTCCTAGCACCATTACTAACCAATCTCGCTCATGCCCAGAAAGAAAATCTAAACACCAGGGGAAGGTCTTGGCTTACTCTTTTTCTGGCAATGTTTTTTCTTTGTTCCTTTAGTGGGGACTTTTGTCTAAGGAACTCTGACACAATTAAGGCTGTCCCTATGCACCAAGAACCTTTGAAAAAATAAGTTGACATTAAAAGTCTCACACTTCAGAGGTTAATTTTATATTTCCCTGCATAACACAAGGGTTCAGACCCTCTGTCAAAGCCTCACTCACTCACCTCGGGTGTCACTCAGTTGCTTCTTAGTTTCCTTGTGGGGACTTCACAAGCTCTAGTTCCGTTCAGTTCTCTGGAGTTTCCTTCAGATACCGTATGGTGAAAGAACAATTTGTGACCCCACATCAGAGTGGCTCCTCATTCTCTGCCAAGCTCCATGAGAATGGGGATTCTTTTTTAGTACATTCCAAGGCTGCAAACCTTTGAGATGACAAAATGACACCACATTTAGTTTCCATTCCATTAGAACTGCACTGCCTCATAGAATTAGGACAAAGCTCTTTGCCAGAATATTGCCACTTGTCGCCTAGTCATTAAAAAAGCACTCTGTCCTCTAGTATTTCACAAAATCATCATGAAAGCAGCTCTTTTGTCATCTAATTAAAGACCCATTTTCTCTAAGGCTCAGAGCTAGCAGTTTGGGTGGGAAGCGGCAAAGAACCTGTTCTTCATCTTCCCATATTTTGTTCTAGGTGTCTCTACCAAAACTCTTCGTGATAGGCCTTGGTTCCTGTTTATATGTTCTTTTTTTTTTTTTTGAGACAGAGCCTCAAGCTGTCGCCCTGGGTAGAGTGTTGTGGCATTACAGCTCACAGCAACCTCCAATTCCTAGGCTCAAGTGAGTCTCCTGCCTCTGCCTCCCAAGTAGCTGGGACTACAGGCGCCCGCCACAACGCCCGGCTATTTTTGTTTGGGTTGCAGCCGTCATTGTTGGTTGGTGGGCCCAGGCTGGATTCGAACCCGCCAACTCAGGTTTACATGGCTGGTGCCTTAGCCTGCTGAGC
>CAUYON010057388.1:0-10114 GCA_963573935.1 Arctocebus calabarensis
ATACCATCACATATATTGATTCCCCTTCTTTTCCCATTGTGTACACATTCCTGCTTATCACTCAATTCAGCTACAGACATAGAGGGTGTTGTCTTCCTGTTAAATTGGTATTCTGTTACTTAGATGGGAGAATCAGTTCAGCGAATCATTCCCTGGTGAATATGCAATGCTTAATAACCTACCAAAGTCTCACAAAGAAATTGGATTTGTGGGTGAGTCTGGCAGGTATAAATTCTACACTGTGAAGTATCTTTCCTCTTCTTTATTGAAAGTTAAAATCAACCTCAGAGTTCCTCACATATTCGATCCTCTGCTCAAACCCTTGCAATAGATCTCTCAGAACAGAAGATCAAAGTCTTGGGTGGTGCCTGTGGCTCAGTGAGCAGGGTGCCAGACCTATATACTGAGGGTGGCAGGTTCCCCTGCCAAACTGCAACCAAAATAGCCAGGTGTTGTGACGGGCACCTATAAGTCCCAGCTACTCAGGAGGCTGAGGCAAGAGAATTGCCTAAGCCCAAGAGTTGGAAGTTGCTATGAGCTGTGACACCATGCACTCTATCCAGGGCAATAAAGTGAGACTGTCTCTAAAAAAATAAAAAGAGAAAGGTCTAGTGGTCTTTGAGGGTCTAGGTAACCTGGCCTCTAACTCCCTCCCAGACTCCTACATTCCCCCGACTCACTGCATTCCCACTAGATGTGAATCCTGCCACCTCTCACTATTCTGAAAATGGGGACCCAGTGTCAAAACATGAAGACAACTACAGTTATTCTTGTGCAGGACAAAGTTATATCCCGTGTATCCAAATGAAGTTCATTGAGGCTTGAAACAAAAAACTATGGGCACATTAATTATAAAAATATTAAAAATAAATTCTTCTAATGGGAAGATTAAATCAAATGTTTGCTAAAATATACCACATTTGCCCCAAGTATGATTTAATTAAAAGTAGATGCCTTTAAAGGATTGAGAGTTCACATAAAGTACATAATTTGAGATTAACGTATCTTCAGGTTTATGTCAAATTGACATGAATAAAAGTAATATTATATGAGAAGGAGACTAACTAACAGTAGAGAAAGCTACTGTCGGAGAAACAGTACAAGGCACAGCTATACACTTCAGGGCAGCTGGGAAAACTTGGAACTCACTGCCAAAGGAATCTATTTCATTGAATTTTAATTTCAAAACACTCCTTTCAGGTTGAGAATTTCTGTTCATCTGCTTCATCACAGTGTTAACATGAGACAACATAAAGACTTCAAAATCATTATTTACGGAGCACATGATTAATGTGAGTCTTTACTGATTAACGATTTGAGAGAAACTGAGATAATTTCATAAGTGACCCATTTATTCAAGTAAAGCATCTTTGAGCTCTAATTATTTGCCAGAGGCAAGCTATGTTTCTGAAATAATATATCAAGGGCAGTGCCTGTATGTAGCTCAAGGAGTAGGGTGCCGGCTCCATATATTGGAGGTGGCAGCTTCAAACTTGGTCCTGGCTAAAAACTGCAACAAAAAATAAAATAAAATAATAAACTAATATATCAAATATATTTATCAATATTTTATGTATTTTATATTCAACTAGAATTCAACTTTTAGCTATAACCAAATATGAATTTAAATTTTCTTTAAGGAACTTAGAAAAATATTCATCTTTCTTGATACTTACTTCTCTTTCTGCCCTTTCTGTTTTATATCGGTTCTGCCTTTCTTTTAAATGACTGCATTTATCGGATAACTCTTTATTTCTTGCTTCTAGCAGAAGTCTTTGTCATTCACTCTCAGCTTGAAGTTCTTTTACAGCAGCCTGAAATTGGGTCTGTATATCAATTATCATTTTTTCTTTAGTATTAGCTCTGTCCTGAGCATGACTGAGTTGTTACTGAAGCAACGTATTTCTGCTTCACAGCTGAGCTAATTGCTTCTCTGCCAGTTCCTCCTCTGCAAGGTACGTATTCATTTACTTTGTTCATTGTGATACTTTAGCTCCATTGCCTTCTTTTCCCTTCTTTTCCTACAGGTACCTGCCACAAGACACTGGTTGGCTGAGGTCTCTTTGTACCCCTTCTCAGGCCTAAGTCTTTTGCCTCAGAACATCTTTTGTGTTAGAGAACTCAACTTCTAGGCTATTGAATTTTCTTTCAGCTCAACAAGTTTTTGAAAGAGAGTGTTAGAGTAAGAGTTCATATTTTCTTGTACAACAGACCACTCATCTCCTTCTTTTTGGAAGGTGAACTCCAAGTCCTTTTGTGACTTCTGTCTTTGATGGAGATCACTTAGAACAGCAGCCAGTCTGTGAAGGTTTGACTGGACTTCAGTTTCCTTCTCTTCTTTCTCAAAATCCAGTTCATGCTTTAGCAGCATGTTGTCTGATCTGAGCAACCTGAGCTCTCTGCTATGTTCAGACATTGCTTCTGCTAATCATTCCTCTGTCAGTTTTATGCTATTGTGAAGGTATTTTATAGTTTCAATGTCCTCTAACGATTCCTGAGTCTGTTTTTCATAATGTCAACTTCCATTCTTAGCCTGGCAATTTTATCCTGCAACAGGCGATTTTCATACAACAGATCTTTATCTTTCTCGCCACTATGGGAAATCTGAGTACAACAAAGAAAACTTTCAGGTACTACTCAATAAAATGACATGTTATTTTCCCTGAAATTAAAAAATCACTTATACAGACTATGAAAAGATTGCAGTCAATGGATAGCTAACTGGACAAAAAGTTTCATCAGAAATTCAAACCACAAATTCCTAAAATTTCAGACATTTGAAAAAATGTATGCATGACAGCAAAAAGTGAACCATTACAGAATTCTTAAGAATCTCAGAATCAGAATAGCCTTTTCCTGAATTACTACAAACCCAAAGGTATAAAAAATGAATATCTTTGACTACATTGAAAAGTTGGTTTCCCACTCTAATATCTAACTTACACACCATCCCATGGCAAGAGCCTTTGTTATGCATATGATTGGACAAATGAAATTTCTCCAAGTTTTTTTTTTCTTTTTTAAGACAGAGTCTCTCTTTGTCACCCTTGTTAGCATGCAAGGGTATCATAGCTCACAGCAACCTCAAACTCTGGGGCTCAAGTGATCTTCTTGACTCAGTCTCCTAAGCAGCTAGGACTACAGATACCTGCCACAATACGTGGCTGTATTTCTTTTTCTTTTTTTCTTTTTTTTTTAGAGATGGGGTCTTGCTATTGCTCAGGCTGGTCAAGGACTTCCCCATTTTTTTCACTTCCCCTTTTTCCCTGAGAATAACCTATGTATTTTCTAATTTTCTAACATTTTTATGGTCAGTGATGAGTATCACATTTATTGATAAATGATAAATCTGCCATTGTATTTAATCATTTCTATATATATCCACAAATTTGTTTAGTTATCATAATTCTGAAAAAGAGTAGTTAAAAATATAAACAATCTGAAGATTTGCCCCCAAATCTTCTGACTCTACCTCTACTAGAGCTTCTCTACTGAATCACAATTACCCCTGTGGTACAATTACATGTATAAATACAAAAGAATCCTTATGTTTCAAAACACTAATGATAAATAAAATTTTATAAGACTCTTCTTAGAAAATTATGAGTTTATTTGTTATTGTAATAACTTTTGTTTCCTCTTCATGTTTCAAACAGGAATAAATGTGAAATATCCTACTGCATTATTTTACTAAAAACAAAATACGTGTTAATTATCTATACGTATGTATTATGGTATTATTTTCAAAAGTTCTTCATACAAAAATAAAATACAAGTTGGAGGCCAAGATTTAGACTAAGTAATTTTTGTGATAACTCTCAGTTCATTTTAAGATGAAGTAACCTTTCTGGTTTTATTTGAGACATAAATGGCACAAACAAGTAGTCATAAAGTCTGTGTGAATTCAAAATCGTGTGCAATCTAAAATCATATGTGGACTTTATGGCCATCCTGTATGTGAAATGGAAGAGATATTATACATGATATTGATGTAATGCAATTAGAAATATGAGATTGTTACCAACAATAAATTTACCTCCTTCAAATATTTTTGACACTCTTCACTTCCACATCTTGTGCTCTCAGAGGCTCTTCAAACTGTTGTTTCATTTTAATTTCTTCCATATATTGTTCTTTTATCCTTTTTAACTTTCCCCTCATTTTTACACAGACTACATAAGCATTTGTTCTCTTCTCTTTTTCATCTTCTAAGGATAATCTGCAGTTAAATATACTTATCTTAAACTTATTTTGTTAGAATCTGAAAAGTTCCTCTTATCATCTGGCTCTTATGATATTTTATTACCCTAATAAAGTTTCCATGTTCTTAAATGTTTTTGCTGAATGATTATCAAGTTTTCAATTTCTCACTTTAGTCTCCTTCAAGGGACAAGGTACTTGAAAAGTAGACATGAAAGAACATCCTGCTAATTGGTAAGTTTATGTTACTAGTCATTCAGGTAAATATGAAAAATAATAGTGGAAATTATTCAGTAAATTTACAAGTTACCAACTGCAGACAGATCATTTAGTGTTAACTAATTAAAAAGTCACTGTCTATACACAAGATTACAAATTAACTAGAAATACATTTTCATTTAGGGCAGGTATCTCTAAAAATGAAGTGCTATGTAACAGAACACCTTCTGAAGAGTTCCATACAGCACTCATCTGCAGATTACTACAATTCAAGACTAGGCTGAGTCTAGTATAGTCTAGTCTTACCCCACTTTTTTCTTGTGTTCTTCTTCTTCTTTTTTTTGGGGGGGGGGACAGAGTCTCAGTTTTTTGCCCAAGGTAGAGTGTGGAGGCATTATAGTTCACAGCAACCTCAAACATTGTGGCTCAAGTGATTCTTTTACCTCAGATTTCCAAGTAGCTAAAACTATAGGCACCTGCCACAATGCCTGGCTATTTTGAGAGATGAGGCCTCGCTCTGGCTCAGGCTGATTTTGGACCTGTGAGCTCACACAATCCACCCTCCTCAGCTTCCCAGAGTGCTAGGATTACAGGTATGAGCTATCACACCTGACCTACACTTTCTACGTTCCTCTCTTTCAATGATAATTTCAAATTATCTTGTAGATTGTTATGTATTTTATGAACAATCTTAAAAAACCCTTTTGAAACAGGACAATATCTAATAACTAATTATTATTATTATCTTTTTCAGACAGTGCCTCAGGCTATCACCCTGGAAAGAGTGCTGTGGCATCGCAGCTCACAGCAACCTCCAATTCCTGGGCTCAAGCAAGTCGCCTGCCTCCGGCTCCCAAGTAGCTGGGACTACAGGCACCTGCCACAATGCCCGGCCATTTTTTGGTTGTAGCCGTCATTGTTGTTTGGCCGGCCAGGGCTGGATTCGAATCTGCCAGCTCAGGTATACATGTCTGGTGCCTTAGCCCATTGAGCCACAAGTGCTGAGCCTCTAATAGCTAATTAAACCGTAAAGGATTCTACAGGTAGTCCCTTTATTACAAACATCTGACTTACATGTAACTTGCACTTATGAATAGATGCTGTTACAGGTACTAGGTAAATGTACTTGTTTCAAATTATATGCATATTCAACTTAACAACAAACCTATAGAACCTATTTCGTTCATATCCCAAGGATTGCCTATCTGTGTTTTCAACATAGAACTTTGTGTTAATGTTATCTGTACTGTAGATAGAAAGAGAGGGGAGAGGGAGAGGGAGAGAGGGGGAGAGAGAGAGAGAGAGATTGCATAAACTAATCAATGATACCTTCCACTTTACTTTTTATCCCGTGTATATCACGAAAAAATCATATAGAGGAGAGAGGGCAAGATCTCTGATTAGGGGCAGCTTTGCCAGAAGCTCCTATCCAGAGGGAGAGAAATTGAACTGAAATGAACTCCGAGAAGCCAAAGGTGAGGAGTTGAACACAAGGAGAAGAAATCAAGGTAATCCCCAGTGAGACAAGCTGTGAGGCCAAGAAAGACAAGGAAAGATAACAAAGATCAGGCATGGAGTGACTAGTTGGAAGGCACATGTTGCTAAGGGAAGACCTTCTCCCTCAACTGGGAGGCCTGAAGTGGGCTTTCTGTACATGGAGAAGGGAACAAATGACCTCACACCAACCCCCCCGGGAGAGAATGGCATGCTCCTGGTTCTCCTATACCTGGGAAGTTCCACCTCTGAGACCAGTCATCATCCTGCCTGGTGCAAAAGTGAACAAATATTCTCCCCACAGTCCTAAGCCCCCAGCTCCCTCTTCTCTCTGTCGGGGTGCCTGATAGACAGCCCCTACTTGGCGAATTCTCTGAGAGGGTGATGCATTGTGTGGGATACTGAGAAGTGACATGAAAACAGTGGAGCTGCAGCTCTAACTTTGGTGTGAGGAGTTGTGATCTCTGCTGACTCCTTTTCCCACTAGAAAAGACACTCTCCTCCACCTTGGTAACTCTTGTAGAACTGCCCATGGATTCTTGCTTGCTTGCTGGCTACCTGGCCACCCACTGAGCTTTTTTGAGGAGATCTCCAGCTGCCACTGTCTGGGGCTATTGGTTCATCACTTATTTGACTTGGTTTGAATGGTGGTGGGGTATTGGAGCAGTGAGGGGTGCATTCAGTGGGTCTGTATGCAGATTCCCCTCCTCCAGCAGGCAGGAGGGGCCACAGGTGCCTTTATCCAGCAGAGATTCTGGCTACACACTGAGACTCCTATGGATCAGGGAGAGGGCCGACTGACACCGCGGCAGAGCCAGGTTGTGTTACCTCATCACACTAGCCTTTACAGATTGGATGCAAACCTGAAAGGGAGTTTGGTAAGGCTATAGGAGAAAGTCCACAAGCAAAAGCTCTAGCTCATTGGAGAAGAGGTGGTTAGCTTCAGTTTCTGGGAACTTCTGATACAGTTGTACTCTGCCAGTTTAATTGCCAAATAGGGCAGGGCAGTGTTTCCTAAGGGTCCTTAAATAGATTAGCTCTCAATATTCAAGGAAAACCTATCATTCCAACTAAAAAAGAACAATTAATGTATGTTTTATAATTTTATTAAATCATAATTGTGTACATTGGTGCAATCATGGGGCACAATGTGCTTCATACACAATCAGAAATATTGTGATCATACTGCTAGAGATAGCCTTCATGGCATTTTCTTAATCACTATATGAAGACATTGATATTCTACATTTAATAAGTATTTTTTAAAAATGAAAATACTCATGAGGTGGAACCAGAAGAAATATTCTGGCAACATGAAAAGTCAGAGCATATCAACTCCTCCAAGAGTTTACTACAATTGTCCAGTACAAGGGAGATACAATAGAAAAAAAAAAATCCACAGAGAAATTGGTAAAATGTCAGAAATAAGATACAGAATATGGATGGCAAATAGGATGATTTGAACTGAGGAGAAGATGAAAACACAAATCCAAATCATAGCCCAAAGTTTGTCTAAAGAAATTAATGAATTTAAAGACAAAGTCATCATGGACATGGACATAGTTAAGAAAGATATAGCAGAGGTTAAGTATTGAAAAAAGCATCCAAGGAGCTTCAAAATATTATAGATACCCTCAATAATAGAGTAGAATGTGGAGAAGAAAGAATTTCAGAAATTGAAGACAAAACTTTGAACTATCCAAATCATTCAAAGAGAGGCAGACAAAAGAACAGAAACTTAATATTTCCTGAGTTAGGAGATCACTACAAAAGATCAAACATCTGTATTATAGGTGGTCCCAAAGGCACTGATGCCCTACTCTATGACATTATGGTGGAGAATTTCCCAAACATTACCAGAGATGCAGAAATTCAAATAGTGGATAGTTTTAGAACTGCAACACAATTCAATCCAAACAAAGCATCTCCTAGACACATTGTAATTAACTTTGCCAAAGTTGATGTGAACAATTCTGCAAGCAGCCAGGCATAAGAAAAGTCTTACCTGCAAAGGGAAAAATATCAGGATGATCACAGATATTTTAGCTGAAGCTTTTCAAGCCAGAAGAGGATGGTCATTGGTCTTTAACCTTCTTAAACAAAACAATTTTCAGCCCAGGATACTGTATCTTGCTAAACTTAGTTTCTTTTGTGATGGAGAAATCAAATATTTTACTGACATGCAAATGTTCAGAAAATTTGCCACAAATACATCAGCTCTACAGGAAGTACTTAGACCCATTTTTTGTAATGAGCAGCATGATGTCCCATCACCAAAGGATACACACACAGAAATTAAAGAATAAAACCTAGCTTCCACCGTGGCACAAAGGATAATAGTAAGCTCTCAACCTCTGAAAATCAAGGTGAGCAAAACTCTGCCATATCTATCAATTATCCCAATAACTGTAAATGGCTTGAGTTCGTCTGTAAAGAGGCAGAGGCTGGGTGACTGGATGCAAAAACTCAGGCCTGATATCAGTTGTCTCCATGAAGCACACTTAACCATAATGGATAAAACAGGACTCATGATGAAGGGATGGAAAACAGTAATACAGGCAAATGGAAATCAGAGAAATGTAAGGGTTGCTGTCTTATTTATAAATACAATTGGATTTAAACCAACAGAAATAAGGAAAGACAAGGATGGACGCTATATACTGGTCAAGGGAAGCACACAACATGAAGAGATTTTAATAATTAACATTTACACACCCTACCTGAATGCTCCTGACTTTATAAAACAAACCCTAAGTGATCTGAACAATAAGATATCTTCTTGCACAAATGATAATAGTTAGAGATTTTAACACTCTTCACAGTACTGGAGAGATCTTCCAAGCAGAAGCCAAACAAAGAAATAATGAACCTAAAGGCAACCCCAAAACAATTTGACTTAGCAGACATATACAGAATGTTTCCTCCCAACAAAATGGAATATACATTCTTCTGATCAGTCCACAGATCAATTCAAAACTGAGCATCAGTTTGGACACAAGTCTAAACTCAGCAAATTGAAAAAAATACAAATTAAAGAAAAAAGAAAAAAAATGAAATTATTCATTGTATCTTCTTGGAACATTGTGGAATAAAAGTTAAAACTCAAGTGGGTGATGCCTTGGCTCAGTGAGTAGGGCACAGGCCCCATATACCGAAGGTGGGGGGTTCAAACCCGGCCCCGGCCAAACTGCATCAAAAAATAGCGAGGCGTTGTGGCAGGTGCCTGTAGTCCCAGCTACTCAGGAGGCTGAGGCAAGAGAATCGCCTAAGCCCAAGAGCTGGAGGTTGCTGGGAGCTGTGACTCCACAACACTCTACTGAGGACAATAAAGTGAGACTCTATCTCTATGGAAAAACAAACAAACAAAAACAAAAAAACAAAACCAAAAAACTCAACAATAACAGAAATCTTCATACTCAAATAAAGTCATGGAAACTAAGTAACCTTGTGCTGAGCAACAGCTGAGTCAAAGACAAGATTAAGAAGGAAATCAATAAATTTCTTGAACAAGATGATAATGAAGTCACAGCCATCAAGATCTGTTGTACACTGAAAAGGGGGTCTTATGGAGAAATTTTATAGCATTAAATGCCTTCATAAAGAAAACAGAAAGAGAACAAGTCAATAACATAATGGGCTATCTCAAGCAGCTGGTAAAGGAAAAACAATCTAGCTCCAAATCCAGCAGAAGACATGAAATAACTAAAATTAGAGAAGAATTACATGAAATTGAAAGCAAAAGAATCATTCAGAAAACCAGCAAAGTGTAAAGTTGGTTCTTTGAAAATATTAATAAAATTGATAAACCCTTGGCCAGACTAAGAAGAAACAGTAAAGTAAGATCTCTAATAACTTTGATCAGAAATGATAAAGGGGAAATAACACCAGATATTAGAGAAATACAAAACATCCTCAATGATTACTACAAAAAAATCTATTCCCCCAAATATGAAAATGTAGAGGAAATGGACCAGTATGTAGAATCATAGCACCTGCCTAAACTCAATTAGAAAGAACTAGAATTTTGAATAGAACTATATAAAGCATTGAAATAGCATCGACTATACAAAATCTCCCTAAAAAGAAAAGTCTGGGGCCAGATTCACATCAGAATTCTACTAAAACTTTAAAGAAGAACTAGTATCTTCCCCACCAGCGGTGTCCTTATAAGATTACCAGGGCAACCCCTGTTTCTGCTCCC
>CAUYON010057390.1:0-10318 GCA_963573935.1 Arctocebus calabarensis
GGGCGCCTGTAGTCCCAGCTACTTGGGAGGCAGAGGCAAGAGACTCGCTTGAGCCCAGGAATTGGAGGTTGCTATGAGCTGTGATGCCATGGCACTCTATCCAGGGTGACAGCTTGAGGCTCTGTCTCAAAAAAAAAAGAAAATAATATTGACAAGTTTTGCTGCAGCTTCCAATTGAGTTATATGATTTGGCTCTGTAAAACGCAAGTCCCCCAGTTAATGTATCTTAATTCTGTATTTGGTTGTGCTCACCACCATTCTCTGTACCATAGTTTTCTGCTTGTTTCTGGATATCAAAGAAGGGTGTTTTCCCACTAGTGGGGGTTCGTGGCACAGTCCCTGACTTCTTCCCCGCTGGCGATGCCCTTACACTTGATCGTCCGTCCTTAGTCATACTTCCTCTCCCAACATGGCTACTGCAGCATCTTTTGGAGGAAAAGTCTAGGCAGCCAGATTTTTTCCCTTATAGTCATCTTGGCTTTTTCTGAGTAAATATGTGCAGAATTTTTTTGTTTGTTCAGTTTAGCAGCCTGATAATTTCACAAACTATGTTTGGTATTCTCTGCTCTTTATTAGTTTTTCTTAGAGCCAGTTCCTACGCAGACTCTACTCTTCGTTTATTTTAGATAAACTTTCTTTAGTTCCATCTGAATGTGCTTTCCTTCTATTCTGCTTTACTGGGTTGTATAGTTTAGAGATGGGAGTTCTTATATTACACCTTCTTCCTTACTACTCTCTTTTCTTATTACGTTACTTGGCTTCACACTATGATTATGAGAAACATTTCCTCTCTTGAATTTGAGGTGCAGCCTCATTGATTAGTTCTATAGTGATACGTTTCAGTCCTTTGTTCATTTCCTTAGCTTTGCATCTCACTTTTCATCCCCTTCTATTTTATCCAGTAGACTTGGGATTTGTTCTTTGTGTTTTTATTAAATTTGTTTATAGTGCAAATAATCTGGAGGGGTCTGTATTTTTTTTTAGAGACAGAGTCTCACTTTATCGCCCTCAGAAGAGTGCTGTGGCATCACAGCTCACAGCAACCTCCAACTCCTGGACTCAGGCGATTCCCTTGCCTCAGCCTCCCACATGGCTGGGACTACAGGCGCCCACCATGGTGCCCGCCACAACGCCCATCTATTTCTTTGTTTCAATTTGGCCGGGGCCGAGTTTGAACCCTCCACCCTTGGCCGGTGCCCTACCCACTGAGCCACAGGCGCCGCCCGGTCTGTAAGGTTTTTTAAAGACCATTTTTCCCCACTCTGTTTCTTTTCTCTTTGTCTCCTTCCCTCCCTCTCTCCCTACCGCATTATCTGTCATAGTGTATCTTTTCACCTTGCTAGTACTCAGCAAGGGCACTTTAGTGAAGTGATCGAGTTTTAGACCCTAGAGGCCCAATACCTGGGTCTTCCACTTCATAACAGCATGATCTGGGGCAAATTAATCTCTGCTTTCTCTGTAAAATATGAGCCATCGACATGATAATCCCCACCTTATAAAGTTGTTAAGGAACTTAATGAGATAAAGCACGTGAAGTTTCTAGACTAAACTGACACCTGGCCCGTGTTTGTGATGTGAGCGGCACCAGTGCGCCCCTTGCTCTGAGGGGTGCAGCCTTCCTTGTCTGGTACCCGTGGTCTTTCCCTCTGCCTTCCTGGGCACTGTAAGTGCTGCCTGATTGGCTGAACTCTGAGGACAGGTGGTTACAGAGTTGCATTCTGGGAAGGGCCTTGGCTTTGGGACTCACAGCCCTGTTGTCTCTTCTGAAACTTTATTAGAGGGTCTGTTCCGGGTTTTTTCTGTTAGGCCATAGAGGTACCCGGACCCTGTGAATTTAGATTGGGGTGAACACCCCCTGTGTTCAGCGTGGACGTCTGCATGGCTGGCCCCTGCTCCTGCCAGCCCCCAGAACCCATCTGGGTGGGCTCTGTCTTCCTCTTGGAGTTTTTCTGTCACTTCTGTCTGGGGTTGGGGACCCTTGAGGGTGGGGTCTGCATCCCTTCTAAGCCGTCCAGAATTTTCTATTCCTCTCCTCGGTCACCGCTTTCTGAGTTTAGATTCCTATCTTCCTTTGTTTTCTGCCTTTGTTTTTCACCTTTTGTTGACATAAAACACAATTCTATGATTGAATTTTATTCTGCCATCATTATTCAGAAATCATGAGGTGAACTTCTAAAAAAATAAAAGAAAGAATGAAAGAAAACTCCAAACATTCCTGGGCCCCACCCTGGACCGTGTCTCAGGGTCTGGAACGAGGCCCAAGCATCTCTTTTTGAAGAGCCTCCCAGTGGTTCTTAGATCAACCCGACTGAGTCCAGCATCCTTATTGAAGGTTGTCTGTTTTTCTCTCGCCTTTTAATTAGTCTTCTTGAAGAGCAGGATCAGAAATCAAACACTTCAGATTTCTCAGAAGGACAGTACAGTTGCAAAAGGGTACCTTTTTTTATGGTTTATTTGCTTGTTTTTTAAAGAGCTTAATACCAACAGAGTGAAAAGCCTCTCCCAAGAGAATAGAAATGGAACCTTGGTCTATTTTTAGTAGTAGTTCTTGAGAGCAGTATCCTTAGAACCGGAATTCACTTCTAGATCTCTTCAGCTTTTAGGTTCTGCTGTATTTATAGTGTGAATTATTCATTAGTGCATTTGGGAAGCATCTTGAAAGCTGTATATGCCAACGTTGTCAAAGTGATGACCATCAGAACTTGATAGTCTTTTCAAACTCTCACCTGCAACCAGTCTTTAATTCTGTTTAGGATTTAACTGATGAAAGAGAACTGGAAAGAATACTGATTTTACCTGGATCTGTTCAGCTAGGCTTTCTACCACTAGATGTAAAATTGAAGTGATTTTTATGGCTGCTAAGGACTGGAAGCTAAAAGGAAAATGTGGATTTAAATAACCTTTAAAACAACAATTTTGGAAGCATTTTTATATGAGGTGTGAATTTAGATGTGGTATTTTAAATTTGTAATTTGTACAAATTTGTAATGCACATTTAAGTTAAAACTTTGTAACCTACTTCTTAGTCTCCTCAGGTTAACCTGAAATAAAAAAAAAAAAAGAATGGGCTCGGCTCCTGTGGCTTAGCGGACTAAGACGCCAGCCGTATACCTGAGCTGGCGGGTTAATATCCAGCCTGGGCCCACCAAACAACAATGACGGCTGCAACCAAAAAATAGCCAGGCGTTGTGGCGGGTGCCTGTAGTCCCAGCTACTTGGGAGGCAGAGGCAGGAGACTCGCTTGAGGCCAGGAACTGGAGGTTGCTGTGAGCTGTGATGCCATGGCACTCTGTCCAGGGTGACAGTTTGAGGCTCTGTCTCAAAAAAAAAAAGAAAGAAAGAAAGAAAGAAAAACAGTCAGGGCTCAGTGCTCACAGCTCAGTGAGTAGGGCGCCAGACATATACACCAAAGATGGTGGGTTTGAGCCCAATCTAGGCCTGCTAAATAACAACGACAACTGCAACCAAAAAATAGCTAGGCATTGTGCCTGGCGCCTATAATCCCAGATAATCGGGAGGCTAAGGCAAGAGTATCACTTAAGCCCAAGAGTTTGAGGTTGCTGTGAGTTGTGATGCCACTGCACTCTACTGAGGGCGACTTAACAAGACTCTCTCAAAAAAAAAAAAAAAAAAAAAAAAAAGGGCGGGGCCGGTGGCGCAGTGAGTAGGGCACCCGGCCCCCTATACCGAGGATGGCAGGTTCAAGGTCAGCCCTGGCTGAATTGCAAAAACAAAAAATAGCCGGGCATTGGGCGGCGCCTGTGGCTCAGCGAGTAGGGCGCCGACCCCATATACCAAGGGCTGCGGGTTTAAACCCAGCCCGGGCTGAACTGCATCAAAAATTAGCCAGGTGCTGTGGCAAGCGCCTATAGTCCCAACTACTTGGGAGGCTGAGGTAAGAGAATTGCTTGAGCCCAAGAGCTGGAGGTTGCTGTGCGCTGTGACTCCACAGCACTCCACCAAGTGTGATAGAGTGAGATTCTGTCTCCACAAAAAAAAAAAGAAAAAAGAAAAAAAAATAGCCAGGCGTTGTGGCAGGTGCCTGTGGTCACAGCTACTGGGGAGGCTAAGGCAAGAGAATCGCTTAAGTCCAAGAGTTGGAGGTTGCTGTGAGCTGTGTGACGCCACGGTACTCTACCAAGGGCGATAAAATGAGACTCTGTCCCTAAAAAAAAAAAAAAAAAGAAAGAAAAGAAAAACCAGCTGGGCTTCATGACAGGCCACTATAGTCTCAGCTACTTAGGAGGCTGAGGCAAGAAGATCACTGGAAACCAGGAGTTTGATGTTACTATGAACTATGACACCATGGCACTCTACCCAAGTTAATAGAGTGAGACTCCTGTCTCAAAAAGAAAAGTCTTCATACTATTCACCTTGAAATCAAGCAAACAAACATGCAGAATCCTCAAAGTACAGGCTGACCTAATAATACTTTTTGCTATTGCCATATTATAATATTTACACTACTTAATTGTGAATATCTCAAAATAAATGAATTTACAAAAATCTGACAACTTGACAGACTACATCAATGAAATTTGTTCTATAACATAAAAGTCAAACTAACAGAATCTATAATTTGAAGGGCATCAGGGATTTCTACCTACTAAAGCAGCCAGAGGTTCTCAACCTGTGGGTCGAGACCCATAGGAACTGTATTAAAGGCTCATGGCATTAGTAATGTTGAGAACCACTGTACTAAAGGAAGATAGAGTCAACCTGAAAAACCTTTACTGCCTATAGAGCATCCATGTTGGAATGTTCTATGAGGTCCCCCCAAATGCACCTACCGTCCCAGCCAGGATGTCATGAGGGCAGCAGTCCAGAAGGTGACTCTTGCAGACACGGTCATCTGTAAACTTGACCCTCTGTCTGGTTTCGTCTCCTGAAATTCATTTGTGGTTTTAAATAAAACAGTATTATCACATTAACCACAAAAGGTTATCTGGTACAATAATTCATCTGGATAATTTGCAGGCTATCATTTCTGCATTCTCCCCATCAAATATAATGAAATGCTGTTCTAAAGATATTTACAAGTGGAGTGGAATACACATTTTTTTGAGGCCAAGTACAACATGAAGAATCACACTTAATGAGATCTGACTCCATCGTTTGCCAAAAAAGTCAAGGAGTCAGAAATAAAAGGCTGAGCAGTAAACAGTCATTAGACCCACATCTACCTGTGGGCACTGAAATTCCAAAGACCCATGCCAATCAGAGGGCCACGAATCACCACGTATAACTTAGATAGCTGGTAATTTCCACCAACAAAAGCTATTTATTAATCTAATTTTTTGGTATGGACAGATGTACAGGATAGGCAGTGTTTTGCTTAACATTACATGAAGAAGAAAAGTTTCTAACTTTGATGACTGTTAAATAATCTTTTATTCTTCCTTTCCCCCTTTCAGCCCCACCCATAAAAAAAGAGTTGATACCTGGGAGTCACTTTTAACAAGACAATACCAAAAAAACCAAAAATGAACTAGGTTAGTCAATACACACTGTGAACTCCAACACATACTGTACCCATCTGCATTCTTCAAGACCTCAGCTGCAGAATTTTATGCCCGCTGTTGAAAAGTTTTAAAGGAAAAGTTTTCTTGCCCACACCTGCAGTAAGGAAGTCAGGGGGAATGATACATAAAAGTAAAGGCAAAGTGGTATGTGACAAATTTTAAAGGTAAGCTGTGTATACGACACAGAGTTGTGTAATACTAAAGGAGGAATATATTTTAGGATTTGCAAGCATCCAGGATTAATGTAGTGTATTTTTATTGAAAATGTTTTCTTGCTAAACTACACTTTAAAGTTACTTGTGAAAAAAAGCAAACACTTTTTTGTTATAACAGCTTAGAAATTGGTTGTGACTCACGGCTCGATGAACATGAGGCTTTTCTGCAACTCCCTTGCAGATTGATGTAGGCAGGCAAAGATACACTGAACCTTTATAAATAAAATAGAGGGGCCACAATTGTTCAGTTTGTATGAAATAAAAATATGGGAAGCAATTCAAAAGCAACTCAATATACAAAGAAAGCTAAAAAGCACTTATTCACCTATGAAATAAAGTGCAAGGAATCTGCACAGCCCTGCGAAATGTGCCAGTGTGAACTTACAACTTCATTACTTCAGTAGAAAAGAAAACAAACCACAGCAGGTATATAGTTTTGCAAAAATGCAAATGCTTTCTTCTGAGACAACCATCATGATTTTGCACTCCTCCCTATCGTACAACCTACCTACCGACTGCCAAGCGCTGGCTAAACAGAGGCTCTCCTGTGTGACAGGGGGAAGGCGAAGGCTGGAAAAGTACTCGGCAGGAACCCACGTTAGAAAAGCTCAATTTACATCTCCCTACAGATGTAATGCTACAGAACAACCCCGGCCCGGGGTTTCGAGTCCCATCCGGCTCCCCCGGGTGCAGGTCCTTCCCCGAGGAGCCTCGGAGAGTTCAGCCACCCGGCTGCCGGATCTCTGAGCCAACTCCCCAGTTCACGGAGGGGCGCTGGCTGAGAACGAAGCCGCAGGACCGTAAATGGGAGCCCCAGTGACGGCGCGGACTCCGAGGGAGGAGCCCGCCCGGGACCCACCACTAGCCGGGAAAAATGCCTGGCTGCGGACACCTGCGAGGCGAACCGGTTTAGACAAAGCCCCGGAGCCTACGGTCGGCGTGCGGGGGAGAGAAGCGGCGCGCCGCGCAGGCGCAGAAGATCTTGGCCCCCGCCTCAGGCCGCCCGGCGACTTCGCCTCACTTTCGCCCACGCCCCTCGCCTGGCCGGCCGCCCAGACTCACCGTCCCGGGCAGTGCCCATAAGCTGGTCCAGGAGGGCCCGCATTTGCGCCTGGGCGGACATAATGGCCGGTGGGGGCTGCGAGGTGAGGGCCCTCGACAGCTCCTTTCTGGGCGGCGGCTGCGGCGACGACGAAAGATGGTCACGTCGGCCTCTAGCCCGCTCTGCTCTTTCCCGCCGCAGGGGGCGCCGGGAGGAAGTACGTCGGGCGTGCGCACGGCCTTCTGGGAAGTGCAGTTCGCGGGTCGGGGCGCGAACTGAGACTGAGGCCCCGAGTCGTCTACACTTGTCAAAGGGCTGTCCCAAAATCCCAACGTGGTTTTCACGCTAAGACCCCAAGACTTCAAACTGGTCTACTGAGGCTGAACTGCAATAAACTAAGACATGGTCAAACCAGAACAAGAGGCTGTACTCCATGCTTTTTCTGCCTAGCCATGAAATGGCAAGCTTATTGATAGCTACCCTGATGCTCAGTGTTTTACTTCCATGAAATGGGGATGTTGAAGGTGCGGCTCGTGGTTTAAGTGAAGGTTAAATCAAGTGTGGAATTGATGTTAGGTTCTAGCATTGCTACTTCGTGGTCGTCACTCTGGAGCTCACAATCTGTCATCCAATAAAAGTGTTGGCGAAGGCACAGTCACACCTATAATCTTAGCATTCTGGGAGGCATAGGCGGGTAGATTGCTTGAGCTCCCGAGTTCAAGACTAGCCTGAGCAAATGTGAGACCCTATCTCTACTAAAAATAGAAAAACTGAGGCAAGAATGATACTGGAATTTCACTCATCAATAGGTTCTTGGTCTCCATGATTCCAAGAACGAATCCGTGGACCACAGATCAGTGGAAAGACAGGATTTATTTACAGAAAAGAATACAAAAACACCAAAGCTCCCAGGTCGGGAGAAAAAGGACGCTCTCCCTCTCTCTCTCTCCTCTTTGTCTAGGGGTATGTATAATTGCATGGGGCCCTCTGTATCTCTCTCTCTCCTCTTTGTCTAGGGGTATATAAAGTTGCATGGGGCTCTCTGTAGTTACATTTAGCCAGGAGCCAAGCTCAGTAGTTATATTTAGGGTGTATGGGGCCCTCTGTAGTTACATTTAGCTGGGAGTCAAGCTCAGTAGTTACATCTAGGGTGTCTGGGTCCCTCTGTAGTTACAATAGCACATCTGGGACAGCATGTCTAGGCTGTGAATGAATGGCTACAATCCCTTTCATTCCCAGGCCTAGGAAACTTACATGAAATTGACCAGGAAATGAGGAGGTTCCAGGTTCAGCCTTAAGTGCAAGGGGAGGGAAACCTAAGCAGTTTTCTGGTCCCTCTGACTACTGGAGCCTGGAGGTGGGGGGGATGCCAAACCTCCAGCCCCACTGGTTCCTCTGTCCGCTGAGTCCTGTGAGGATAGCAGGGGGCAGTTAGGGTTTCTCTGGAAGGAGAGACAGCCAGGGGTCCACAATAGAATCAAGTCTTGGACTGAAACCATCTTTACTGTGTGTGGCTTGATGACATTTCTGGAAGACACAAGTCTGATTAGCACATTAAAAGGCAAGGGCGGAACAATGAAAGGAGGGGGTTAGTTACAGTGTCAGGTGAAGAACAAAGTCAGTGATGTTAAAAAGAAAACTATATTAATACTTTTCTCGTTGTCTCCTAAACAAGACCTTAAATTTTCTTCAGGCTCACAAGTGTAGGTGGATTGTGGTTGATTCTCTTCATGGTCTGCTTCTGTAGGAAGTGGTAGGGTCCAGGATTTTACCCATGAACGATGTATCCAGGAATCTATTCCCGTGACTTTAACAGCTATAGAAGAAGACAAGATAACAGAAAAGGGACCTTCCCAATTTGGGGTTAGGAAAGGTGAATTAGAGGGGAGAATTTTGATCATGATTAGATCTGTAGGACAGAAAAGCTCCTTTAGTGTTGAATGTGAAAATGCAGTTGGGATGTTTTTAAGGATTTGTTGAAATTTAGCTAAAGAAGTAATATGTTTTACTAATTCTGTAGTTTCTTGATCTAATAGTAAATCATTTGTTAAAAAGGGTCTTCCATATTTATAATTCATATGGGCCTCAACCAAGTTTCTGAGGTAAATTTCTTATTCTAAGGAGAACAATGGAAAGCAATTTAGTCCCAAGGGAGATGAGTTTCTTGAGTTAGCATTTGTATATGTCCTTTGATTTTTTTTAATTTTGCTTTCAATCGGCTTTCAATCTTCTTAGTTTTTGTTTGCAATTTCTTTCTTTCTTTCTTTCTTTTTTATTGAGACAGAGTCTCACTTTGTGGTACTGTGGTGTCATAGTTCACAGCAACCTCCAACTCATTAGACTTAAGCGATTCTCTTGCCTCAGCCTCCCAAGTAGCTGGGACTATAGGCGCCTGCCAGAACGCCCAGTTTTATTTAGTAGAGACGGGGGTCTCACTCTGGCTTGTGCTGGTCTCGAACCTGAGCTCAGAGCAATCCACCTGCCTTGGCCTCCCAAGGGTGCTAGGATTACAAGTGTGAGCCACTACGCCAGGCCTATCCTTTGTTTTTTTGTTTTGTTTTGTTTTGTTTTGTTTTCTGAGACAGAGCCTCAAGCTGTCACCCTGAATAGAGTGCCGTAGCATCACAGCTCACAGCAACCTCCAATTCCTGGCTCAAGCGAGTCTCTTGCCTCCACCTCCCAAGTAGCTGGGACTACAGGCGCCCGCCACAACGCCTGGCCATTTTTTGGTTGCAGCCATCATTGGTGTTTGGCGGGCCTGGGCTGGATTCGAACCTGCCAGCTCAGGTGTATGTGGCTGGTGCCTTAGCCGCTAGAGCCACAGGTGCTGAGCCCTGGCTTGTCCTTTGATTTGTTGTTGTTGTTGTTGTTGTTGTTGTTCTTTGATTTTATCATTCATTTTTTCTACTTTCCCAGAGGATTGGGGTCTCCAAGAACAGTATAGGTGATATTTTATGCGTAGGGCTTTAGATATTCCCTGTGTATCAGATGCCTCGAAGACTGGCCTATTATCACTTTGCAAACACTGAGGGAGTCCAAACCTGGGGATAATCTCATGTACTAAAGCCTTTACAACTTCCTGGGCCTTTTCTGTCCTACAAGGGAATGCTTCAACCCAATTAGTAAAAGTATCCACAAATACCAGCAAATAATGTATACCATGTACCTTAGGGAGATGAGTGAAATCCATTTTCCAATCTTCACTTGGACATTTGCCTTGTTTCTGTGTACCTAGGGGAGCCAGATGGTGATTTGAAGGATTGTTTCTCTGACATACCTCACAAGTCCTTGTTATCTGTTTTATGGTTTTAAATAAGTTCTTCCCATTAAAAAGAGCTTTAGCCATTTGATAGGTACTTTCATTGCCAAAATGAAAAGACTGATGTAAAATTTTAAGTATTTTCCATTGGCTTGCAGCAGGTAATAGCAAAAGTCCACTTCTATTTTGTAGCCAGCCTGATGGAAGTAGTGAATAGTCTCTGGATAAAGCCCATTCCTTTTCTTTTTGGGTATATTGAGGTGCATGATTCTTAAGTGAT
>CAUYON010057391.1:0-30231 GCA_963573935.1 Arctocebus calabarensis
TAAATGTTATTATGATTGTGTGAGCCACAAATTCATTAAAAATATTTTGTATAGGGCAGCACCTGTGGCTCATTGAGTAGGGTGCTGGCCCAATATACCGAAAGTGGCGGGTTCAAACCCAGACTTGACTGAACTGCAAAACGGAAAAATACCTGGGTGTTGTGGCTGGCGCCTATAGTTCCAGCTATGTTTGCTTTCTATCCACGCTGCCCATGCCACTCCAGTTTTATTTTCAATTTCCAATCACTTTTGCATTTGATTACCACTGTGCCTCAGTTGAACTGTCTATCTAGTTTAGCTGAATAATTGGACCAAGTCAATTGGGCTTGGTGAACTGGATTTTCCAACCCGCAACAAATTAATCAATGCTAAGTACCCCCAGAAGGGAAGTTTCTTTCCCTTTCAATCACCTATAATCCAAAATCTAATTCCATGATACAATCCCATGGTATCAAAAGGTAATTTGAACAACTAGTAATAAAAAGTGAGGTGAACACAAGTGGCATTGGACATAGTTGTCTTTCTGCTACAAGCATATAAAAGTCTTATAGAATATTCTTTACAAATCCCATGTCTTTTTTTGGTTTTTATATCTTCACAATTTTAGAAAATTTCTCAAAATTATAAGTATACGACATTACCCTCTATCAAAAGTATTAATGTAGGAAATAACTTTTCCAATGCTTTTTATAACTTTTTAAGCCATTTACCCTGCTGTTCAAGAGTTACTGAATATGCTCACTTTAGTCCTTAGGTCCTGGTTTTTAATGTAATAACCTAAAGGTAAGATTTACCAATATACTGTAGAGATTAGCAGCCTTCCAAATTACCTTGCCCTGGGGAGGTTTTCTTTCTTGATGGCAGCATTCTGCCTCTGATTAAACAATTTCATCATGGGTTCTCAAACTGTTGATGTACTGATTCGTATAGAACCTGCTGGCACTGAATGGGGGCTGATTTACTTCCAGAGTAGCCAGAACATGAATGTGTCCTGACTGTCTTACACAGAGACATTCAGCGTATATGTTGTGTTCTGTGGCTAATGAATAAATTTCTGTAATGTACCCTCCAAAGAAAAAGAGGACTACTCTGGTATGAGGAGTTCCCCTTTATGATTGTAAACTTTCATTGATCGCTGTTCACCTGTGACAGACCCCAGAACACCCCCAGGTTTGGTGATGTGTCCTCCTGGGTGCATCTTGCTATTTGGCTTTCAAAAAAACCTTAATACAATTATTTCTGCTTCAACAACCTTAATTTCTCTGAACAATTTTCACATTTATTTTTCTTATCACATTTTTTTCCTTGTAAATTAGAATTTATTAGTAAAATGTGTTAAACTTGAAGGAGCTAAAAAAATTTCACCCCAAAATATGATTCTTTGACATAAAGAATATTTTAAATTAAAAGGTCATTTTTGATCATAAAGCACTGGCCTCTCTACTATAAAACCTGAGTAACCTGATTTAGAATTAGTGAAGGCTGCTGACTTCCATATTGCATAGGAATAGACCTGGCCCTGAGGTCATCTGAAGCAGGAGAACTGTCTCCCCAGTTAATCTACAATTCAATTTGTTTCCATCCATCAACACACATCCCCCTAGCAACCACTTGCTGCATGTGTCCACACTCTCCCCACCTTCCAAAAGGCATCTTTAAAAGTCACTGACCATCACTGAGGCTTTGGGTAATCGTTCTTGTGATTCCCCCCATGCACATGGTTTTTGGAAATAGACTTTTCTTTGATGAATTTACCATAATTGTGAGTTGATATTTTAGCCAACCAACAAAAGGGGAAAAAGCAAGTTTCGCCCTGATTCCTACAGTGTAGTGAGATGGCAGGATATCAAAGCCCCTCTGCTCTCCTGAAAGCTACAGCAGGGGGAATGCAACCCCAACATCAGCTGGCACATTGTGAGATATTTCACTTACCAGGCAGGCTCCCGATTTTCCTCTCTGTGGATTCTGGTTGAGCAGATGGTAAAAGATCTTGGTCCTTTCCATATTTAAATTTAATAAGAGAAACATTTTTATTGGTGACTAGTCTTATTATTATTATTATTTTGAGACAAATTTTCTTTATGTCACCCTTGGTAGAGTGCTGTGGCATCATAGCTCACAGCAATCTCAAACTCTTGGGCTTAAGCGATTCTCTTGCCTCAGCCTCCCAAATAGCTGGGACTGCAGGCACCCACCACAATGCCCAGCTATGGTTACTAGTCTTGTAAGTGACTTTGGTATTGGTATACTTTTTGATACTTTGTGGTGTATGATGTGAATATTCATATTGTTTGATTCCATTTCCTCTCAGAAATGGTTTTTATTATTATTGTTATCGCTTGTTCTTATTTTGTCATTTGTCTTTCTGTGTTATTCTGTCTAAAGAGGGTTACCATAGGGTGGAAATTGGGCCTAGCCCCACCACCAGCCCATTATTAAACCAGCCCCACATACTAGCAAGTTCCACAGTTCTAACTACTCTAGTGTATTATAGGATGAACACTGTTGCAGGTCCCTGAAATAAAAACCGTATGAGGTTTCCCTCTCATCCCGTTTTATGTCTCTGAGCTTGACATTGTGACAGAGCGGGAATTCTTTCCTCAGTATCCACCATCCAGAGGGCACATTTTATCAGGAACACCTTAGGTGGCTGGTCTGGATAGACGGGAAGTCCAGGATAAATATGATTCTAAGCAGCACACTGTGTGTACCAAACGTGTCAAGGTCTGAGGACTGAGTTTTTGTCATTGTCTATTGTACCATAAGTCTATTGCTGAAAGTGAATTTTTGGGAATCTTGGAAATGGCCTTTTCTATGAAGAGACATTGGACCTCATAAAAAGGATTCACTTTTAGAACAAATATACCATTGTGATTAATGGCCACAGATGGATCCTTTAAATTGGAAGACTTTTAAATTTTCTTTTTTTAAAGTTACTGGGGCACAGACCCCTGGCCAAGTTATTTTAACAACTCTTGCTCTGGCACTGAGATGGGGAAAGTATGGAAATGTTTCAAAATTGCCAGTTGGCCAGAGGTGGACCCCCACAGACCTTTGCAGCCCACCTTGCCTCGGGAGACACTGGCGTCCCGACCCCCAGCCCTGCACTCGAGAGGCAGGCAAGCCACGTGCTCCCCAGGGAGCAGGATCCAGAACTCATCTGGGCTTCTCTCAACATTCCTGTGTATTCAAGGTGGGAGTTCAGCAGGTGGATTATGGAAACCTGGGATTGTGAGAGACTTTCAAGTCTATCCTGAGATTTCTTATAAAAAGTTATAGCAAAGCCAATTTTAAAAGATAGAAAAGGCTAGATAGCTAATAATTAATTTTACTGCACTTTATGCAAATAATCAGACTCAGTATACTGAAAGTACAGTTTACTTTGGCAATTAAATTAGTTCTTCTATAATTTGTTTTTTAGTAAAGTGAGAAATTAGAGAGAGAGAGAGAAAAGGTTAAAAAAAAAATCCTGTAGTCCACCTGTATTAGATTCCAGATTTGTCTGCAATCCCAGTAAAATTAAGACATAGCAATTTAACTAAACTAGTCAGTTAAGCAGGAGTAAGAGACTAATTGAAGAACATAGAATTATATACAGTAGTTATATTTGCTCTGAAGCCTTAAAGCTCAATGAAGGTCACCTGTTGACTACACTGGAAAACTTTGTGCAGTATTAAATGCTATCTGCTATGTCTATATAGATGCCTCAGGAAAAATTGGAACCAGAATGTTCACTTGAATTGCCCAGAACTTAGGGTCAGTTCTGTAAAGAATCTTAAAACGAGGTATTATCTTAAAAACTATACTAAAATTGTAAATAAAAAATACTAATGTTCTTATTGTGCAAACCAGAAATCCAGAACTTGTAGGCATTTGTAAGTGACTGCTAAATTGTTTCATTCTCTTACCCTGGAGCAAACCTTGACTTCATCCCTGTCAGTGTAGGAAACCCAGAAAGCCACAAACATATGTAGGTGACTGAGGTCATGCAAAAGCCAGAGAACACCTGCAGACACTGCCATGCTGATGCAAGAGGCTAATAAGCTGACTTTGGGACAAAACTCAAGAGTCTAGGTACCATATGCAGTGGTCATTCATACACCAAGGGACACCATTGGTTGACTAATTTATGCCTCACCAAATATCAAAGCCTACTATCTAAAAATCCGAGGTTAATTGTAGAGGTTGTATGCATAAGGTATGCACTTAAGATAAAAGAAAAAAGAAAATTAAGAAACTTCTGGGGAAATACTTCTACATTCCTCTTATCAGGGAGCAAAACTTAACTGGATACAGACCTTGCCACTGGTCTTGTTCAATATTAAATGTACCCCTTCTAAAAATTAAAGTACTCCCCATATGAAATAATGTATAACAGTAAAATAGGCATTCAACAATCCTCTGCAATTTAGCAGAGACTCCTAAAAGAACTGAGAGAGACTTAATTGAACAGGCATTTAGAAGCCCTGGGAAGAGAAGCAAAGATTTCCACTTGAGTAATTAACCGTGTTCTGTTTAGTCTTTTGTGTCTATACACTCTTTCTCTCCAAAATATCAAGTCTAGATCAAGGATTGGAATTGTCCCCCCTCAAACCAAAGTAGAAAGAACTTGTACCATCATCCAGACTACACCCACAGCAGTAAAGGTGGAAAGGAACCTTGCCTGGATCCATCACAGCAGGCTAAAGAGAACTGCGATAAGCAAAAACAGGGCCAGTCAACCCCTGCAAGGTAACTTTTGAGGTGGTGAACATGCCCTGTTCCAGCCATATACTGGGAGCTGGTTGGTCATTGCATAGCTGAAGCCTGAGGAAATTCCTCGTGGGACTTGTCTTATTTGGACTTTGAACTTTGGGAAAGGGGGAGAAAGAATGTGATCTGTGCACCCACACCACTAAGATAGAACTCTTTTACTAACCTATTTCCAAGAATAGAGGACTGGTTGAATGAAGCGTGGGGAAATGTACTTAGATATGTTCTTTTCTGCTTATTCATTCTCATCCAGGTTTATATTCTTGTATCTCTTTCAACCATCCTATTACTAGATTACTAATCTGTTCTCAGGATGGTTACCAACTCAGCTCTTAATGTATGAAATTTCTGGAGAAGTTTCAGATGAGGGGAATAAGGAACTAAGGAAATTTTACCCCAAAATATAATTCCTGGGTATAAAGAATATTTTAAATTAAAAAGCCAGTTTTGATCAGAAAGCACTGGCCTTATCTCTATAAAACCTTAGTAACCTGATTTAGAGTACAAAAGGCTGCTGACTTCCTTATTTCATATGAATAGACCTGATCCTGAGGTCATTTGAAGCATAAGACCTGTCTCTAAGGTTAATCTACAATTCAATCTTTCATCAACTCACATCCCCCCTAGCAACTGCTTGCTGCCTGTACACTGTCCACACTCCTCCCCACCCCCCACCACTTCTAAAAGGCATTTTTAAAAGTCATTGACCATCACTGAGCCTTTGGGTAATCATTCTTGTGGTTCCCCCATGCAGATGGTTTTTGGAAATAAACCTTTCTCTTATGAATCTGCCATAATTGTGAGTTGATCTTTTAGCCAACCAACCAAAGAGAAAAGGGCAAGTTTTGCCATGACCCCTACAAACTAAAATGGTTTTTCATTTGTCTTAACACAGAAAATCAAAGTCTAACAAGCAAGGTTAAAGGAAGGGGTAATTAGTATCCTTCCAAGAGCTGACTTTGGGGTCAGATGTATAGAAAAGATCAGCAGGAAATAGACTAACTAAAAGAAACCTCTAGGTAGTTCTTCCCAGTGATTTCATAACATTTCCTTATTATTATTATTAAAATATGCTTTGTCCTCTTGTCAGATTTTTAAAATTAAATTATAAGAGCAAAGTCATTTCAGAGCAAGATACAAAGATTTGTAACATTGTTCATAGTATTGATACATAATATTGATACAATTTATAATATTGTGCATAATATTGATATTCATAATATTGATACATTGTTCATAATAATTTCCCCATTTAGGGCTGGACAAGAAACCCTTTTCCTTAGGCCTAAAGAAACATACTTCTTTTTCTCCAAAGTGGACTCTGAATACAGGTAAGACAAGAGAAAAGCAGTTTTTCAGCATTTCATATAAACCAGGCCTCTTTTGGAGTGGATTCCCTGTGGCTTTGCCTATAGCAGGAAGGACTACATTCATTCGTTAATACGTTTATTCCCTAATCAGCATTTAAAAGGTATCTTGTCTCCCAGGTCCTGGCTAAAATTAAATTTCAAGACCTCCCTATTTACAAAACCGTATATAACCCCTTAGACTTCCCACTTGGGTTTCCCCCTCTGCCAGAGGCTCTGGTGTCTTTCATCCCTTCTGTATTCCTTTCTGTCTAATAAATTCTATCTTATTACTGATGTATATGGTCCATGGGTCTTTGATTCTCCAAAATCAAGGAACTAGTGCAAAAAGAAATCCCATCAATAACATCTTTATTTTTCTTTCCATTACAATCTCCCAAAACGTATTACTGAGAATATTTCTTGAGTTCACTAGACAGGTTTTTCTTTCTGCTCTTCTACTATTCAAATTTCATTCCTGTTTCACTTTGTAAAGTTACTCAAAAGTTTCTAATTATTTTCAGGAAACTATATGTATTGCTAGAATTTTTTCTTCAGTGTGTTTTTCTTCTCAGAGATTTGAAGAATGAATCCACAGACCACATAGACCAGTGACAGGACAGAATTTATTAGACAGAAAGGAATCAAGAAGGAATGAAGGGTGATAGAACCTCAGGCAGCAGATGGGGGAGACCCACGTGAGAACTGCATGGGTCTTTTGTCTAGGGGTTCACATACTGCTTACAAATGGGAAGGTCTTGGGAGTAGAAATCACACTTGGCCAGGAGCTGGCAGACAGAAAACATCTTCCCCATGTTGCAATGAATGTACTAACAAATGAATGCAGTTCCTCTAGCCCAGAGGAAAGGAAAGCAGCAGGGTGTATGCTTTCCCTGTTAGGACGGGCCTCCATCTATGAAATATCGGCCAAACTGCTTTTTTTCTATCCTGTTTGTATCCATAGAGTGTGGTTTGGAGAAAAAAAGGTCTGTTTGCTTAGCCCTAGAAAATGTGGGTCCCTACCCAGCCCTGAATTGGGAAACCCTGTATCGTATGAAAAGTCTACTGCAGTAATGATGCAGTTTAAATGTGTTGATACCAGGAGAGAGGCAGGCGGTACAGTATCATCACATCCTTGTCTTAATCAACATGTGTCTTGTCACGAAAAGTCCATCATCAGCAGGGTTCATGATGGGGCATTTATAAAATGCTGGAGTCATTAAAATTTCACCAGCCTACTAGTCAGAATTTTACATAAGATAACTTTTTGGTAGTTTTTATTTATTAGAAAAGTATTGATTAAGTATCTTTTATGCGCCTGACATTGTGAAGTTCTCTTCTTTTCTTTTTTCTTTCTTCATTGATAGCTCTGTCGCCAAGCAGGGGTGCTGTGGCACCATCATAGCTCACCTTAACCTCAAACTCCTGGGCTCAAATGACCCCCCTAGCACACCGCTTGAGAAAGCTAAGAATACAGGTACAGACCACAACCCCCAGAAACTTCTTTTTGGTGTTGTTATGTTGATGGGGCTTGCTATGACACCCAGGCTGGTCTTGAACTTCTGTCCTGAAGCCATCTCCTGCCTCAGCCTCTTAAAGGGCTGAGATTACAATAGTGAGCCACAGTGCCTGACCACAAATTCTTTTCTTTGTGTAACTTACACATTTACCTATTTCTCTTTTAAAACAAAAACCTATATTATTTGTGTAAAGCGATACAATATAAGTAATAGTCTAGAATTATTACTATGACAAGGCCCTCTCCTACCCTTAACTGCTGTCACTGTTATTTGCATCATTTCCTTCAACTTCTTATAAAGTAACAAATATAGTGATCAATTGTTCAAAAATGCTTAAAAGACTTTTGCATCAGTTATTCAGTTAAAATTTGTTAGCTTATTAAAATGATTTAAATGAATGAAAAATGTAGAAGAAAGGGTCAGAGGTTTTCCTCCTTTAAAAAAACATGACAGCCTTTTGATACATTTCAAGCTCTTGCCCAGGTTTCTCATTAGGGAGGTAGTTATTTTATTTCTTTGTTCTTCAAATTACCTTAGAGATAACAGAGCTATTCAGAAGACAAGCAAGTCTTCTAAAACCCCAAACAGAGCTTATCTGTTAGCTACTCAAAAATAAAATACCTACAGATATTGAAGGAACACTATTATTTAAATTAAGGCCTTAAGATTATCTCTGCCTTACGAGAACATTTGGAACTGACATTTCGCAATTCCTTCTTCCAAATATAAAGAAATAAGCTACCACCTGCAAATCAGTCACAAAACACTGGCACAGAAGGTCTGAGGGACAGGACATAAAACTTGGTGTCAGCTCTTGAAAGTATTTTAGTCACTAATAGCCAAAAACAAAAAAAGTTTTCTCTAAGTGCAGAAACCAAATATGCTTTCTGTATAAATCTGAGTTGAAAGAAATTGGCCAAATTTCCATTTTTCTTGCTTTCACGTTAATTCAGGAGTTGGTTCCTGCAGCCCAGAGGTGCTGCACAGGCAGGTGAAGGAAGTTGTGAGGGGTCAAGGCTGGGCTCCTCCTGGGAAGCCTGTGCGAGAGTTCTGCAAAGTTTTGCGGACCTGAGAAACCTTTCATTTTATGTTGGTTACTGCTGTTTGTTGAGCCTGAGATGCATGAATGTTATCCAGTTTCAATACCTATTTATGCATGTGAGGACATTCTGATGCATTGCTGTTCTAGAACTGGCAAACTCATTAAATTGTCACTAAGTACCCTTGTTAGTCTGGTGGAAGGTAAACAAGTGGTAGGAAAGTGACTGAGGGCAGAAAACAGGAACCAAATGGGAGCCAGGAACCACAATTGTGGGCAGGGACTGTTCCCTGGTGGGAACAAACAGTGAGGTTCCCCCAAACTCACCTGGGACTCATAACCACGTGAGGAACTTGGCAGATTTGGTTTCCAGAGATTCTTTGGGAAGATTCTGGGAAGACACATGTTAATAAAGAGTTGTGATGGAACCCCAGCCTGTCAATTACTGCAAAGGGCGGGAAGTGGCAGCCAATCCTGCTGGGGGAGGGGTGGGACAAAGTAGTGTCACTGTAAAAGACAGTGTGTGCTCAGGCCTCTGGCTCTCTTCTTCACTCACAGAGGGCCCCTCTCATTCTTTGAGATATTCTTGTTGTGCTTTACTTTCCTTCTGCAGTAAATGCATATGTGTCACTGCTTCGCATTTCTGTCACTCAGTCACTAAGCAGGCACCAGCGCTGACCCTCCTGCACTGGGAGCCAAGAAACAGGGTCTGTCCACATTGCAGTCAAACAAACGTCACTGCTCACATTCTGTTGTGTCACAAGTAGACCTCAAACTTAGTGGCTTAACATGGCAATTTGTGTTTTCTGGTAAGTATGCATATTACTAAGAGGATTTTTGGTTGAGCACCCGTAAGTGGGTGCAGGCAGCAACTGAAATGGCTGAAACCCCCTAACTAGCCTCCTTCCCGGGGGAGGTGGCTGGTGGTGGATGCTGACTGAGGTCTCAGCTGCAGGCCTGCTCCTCCCACACTAAGGAGCACTGCTGTGAAAACCGCCAGGCTCAGGGCCCATCACACAAAGATCCAGTTATGGAGACAACAAGGGTTTCCAAGGAAGACAGAAAATTTTAATATGAGGGACTTTTGTGGGGGAAGCTGCCTCAGCTCCACATCTCTAAGTAAAGGAGATCAGGGCCTTTGAAAGGAAGGGCCACGTGCCTTGGGGCAGGTCAGGGTGTTGAAACCAGCTCCATTCAGCCAAAATGCCTTTTCATAGTTTCCTTATGTTGCAAGTTCTCAGCCAGCAAAATTCACTAACTTTTGGGAGCCTATGGGGAGAAGGAAAATTACCCAGAGTGGAAGTCGTGGGGATTGAGAAAATAAAACACAAGAAAAGACCCAAGAGGCGAAAGATGGGGTCTAGAGGTCTGACACAGCTGATGACCATAGCCAGCACTAAAACAAGATCAGCTTTATTTCATAGTGTCAGGCCAGGGTTGTTTACGGGGGAAGTAGCATAGACAGAAGACATATTTTAATCTTACAATATGATTGGTAACCTAAATAACTTTATCAAAAACAAATCATGCTGTTAATGGTTTGTACTTAACTTCATTAACATATGTTAAAAGGTAAAAAGGGAAAGATCACAAGGATTGCTGCTTAGGTCCTAAAGAATAACTGGACAAGAAAGGTGACTTCTGGCAGAAGAAGCATGGAGGAGGGAATGTTGTTTGGGGAAAGGAGGAGAAGCAGTTGGGGGGGTCATTCTCTGAATGCTCCCTAGGCTATGGGGGACCCTCTCCACAACTGAACAGAACTTGGTAACTTTCTATTGCACTGATACATTTAATAGAATGAGGTGTACCCACCCAAATAGACCTGCCCCGCCCAGGTGAGGCTAACTTGCCCAGGTAGAACTAACTCACCCAAGAAGAACTGAGTGTATGTCCCTCCCAGGAAGTGGTGCACAGACCAATACTTGTCTCCACAGCCTTTTAAATCCCCTGACCGCCATTACCCACATGTGGATTTCTTCCTGTTTGGAGAGCTCATCCCACCTGCACCCAGGTTATAGAGCCAGACTCCATTTTTCGTCTCAGGTCTTGAAATAATCTTTCATCTTTGGCTCTACAACCTTTCAATGTTCCCTTTTGAGATTTTTGACCCCTAGAAATGGTAGAACCTCCTTGAGATACACACAAAGCTTTCCACCACCTATGCATTCCAGAAGGTGATAAGTGACACCCTCTCCCCATCTCCCACAGATCTTGCAGGAGGGCCCAATGAACATCCAGCATCCCACCTGCGTGCAAGGCTAGAAGAACGGCCAATATTGACCCAGAGCTCATAACACTGTAAAACCCACATGCTGGGCGGAGCTTAGCCCCCATTCCTGATTGTACAAACTGGGCACTAGCATGACTTCTCTCTGCACTCCAGCCTCTGCCCTCTGCCCCAACCACGGAATGATGCTCACTCCCCTCACACGTTATTCATTTCACCTACAGGAAAATCCCCTGATCTGCTAGTCGAGGATAGGTTTGAGGCAACCATTCCTCTCCACACATCTTCTGCAGTAAACCTCTCGCCCTTGACAATCCTCCTCGTCCCAGGAACGGGTTCCCTGTGCTGAGAGCCATGGAGAGGGGCCTCTCTCCTAAGTTCCTTAACATACTGAGTGTTATCACAGACCGGAGATTTCCTTAAAGGGGAGAGTGAGGGTGGACAAGTGAGGGGGGGAGGGGCTAGAAGAGAGACACAGAAGAGAGAGGAGGGGACTGGAGGGGCTGGTGTCTCATCCTCTGTGTTGTTTCGATTTTCTCCTCCTTTCCCCTCCCTCGTTTCTCCCATCCTCTTTCTCCTTGCTGTTTATTTCTGTAGAGTAAAATAATGGTACATACAACAGGAAAAGAAGGCCCCCAGGATGAGTCTCAGCAGCAGCGAGGCCCAGCCACCCCCCGTGCAGGTGGGGGTGTTCTGACTTGGCTGCGCTTTCAGCTGCTGCTGACTGTGCCCGCTGAGCTCAGCGAAGAGCCTCTCATTAGCCTGCAGAGTGGTCCGAAGCAATGAATTGTTGTTCTGAGCCGCTAAGTCTGAGGTCTCCTTGTTATGCAACACAAGGTAATCAATGGTACTTGGTAAGAATTTAATATGTTTGTAAGCCCTAAAACAACACTGACTTCAAATGTCCTCTAATGACAAAGTATGTAGTGAAGCTGAGTAACATTCATACATGTGAGGTTCAAGACATTATAATAAGCAACATAAGATGAAAATAAAATTCTCAGGCCTGCATAGCTTTGCAGAACTACTGTGTATTCCCATGCAGGAAGATCCTCCCTCTCCTTGGTCCTACATTTTCCACTCTTCACCATCCCACCCCTTGCTTCACTCTGGGAAGTCGGTAGCAAAACCTCAGTTAACTTGAGCAAGAGAGTCCCTGAAGTTCAGCCAGTTCCTGTCAACTCACACCACACAGGTACCACATTTGATTTTAGCACTTTTCTTGGGTAGTATTAATAGTTAAATTTAGGGATTAAAATACTCTTAAAAGTGACCCCAAATTTGACTGCCCCTAACTTGCTCTGTACCAATTGCTTTCAATATTGATTTGAAGATGATAGCCTATTTCCTTTATGCTTTGAATAAGGGGTTGGGAAATATCAGTTCACAATATTCTATGTAAGGCATTTTAGTGGATAGTTGTCCTTCAATGTCTGTAGGTACCTTCTTTTAAAATAGCTAACAGATAAGGTCTTTTTTTCATGTTTCAGAATATCACAGTGGTAAATGCATATTGGTTACATAATTTGCTTTTGTACATTTAAAGTCAAAGTTATAAGTGTGCCCTTCCCCCAGAATGTGTGCATGGTACTAGTTAGATGTGAATTTACCCAACCCCTCATGCCCCCACCTACTTAATTTCCATTGAGTGTTACTGCCAAATGTGTACATAAGTATTAACAGACTAGTTCCAATTTAGTACTGAGTACATATGTGTTTTTGTTTGGTTTGGTTTTCCATTATTGTGATATTTCGCTTAGAAGAACAGTGTTTAGTTCCATCTAGACCTTTAGAAAAGATCTTAAATTATCATTTTTTTTTAGTAACTGAGTGTTACTTCATGGTATACATATACAACATGTTATTAATCCCCTCACATATTGATGTGCACTTGGATGGTTTCCTCATCTTTGTAACTGAATTGTGCTGCTATGAGCAATTAAGTGCAAGTGTCTTTATTATAAAATATCTTTTTCCCTTTGAATAAATACTGAGTAGTGGGATTGTGGGATCACTTGGTAGATCTACTTTCATTTCTTTGAGGTGTCTCCACAGAGGTCGTGCTATTTTGCAGTCCCACCAACAGTGTACTCATGTATGTGTTCCCTTCTCTCCATATCCACACCAGCATTTGTCATTTGGTACTTTTTAATAAGTACCATTCTCATTGGAGTTAGGTGATCTCCCATTGTGGTTTTGATTTGCATTTTACTGATGATTAGAGGAGTTGAGCACTTTTTAATGTGTTTGCTAGCCATTTGACTGTCTTGATTTGAAACGTTTCTTGCCCACTTTTTAATGTGGTGGTTTGATTTCTTCTTGTGGACTTGCTTGGGTTCTTGGTAGATTCTTCCTATTAGCCCTCTATGTGATAGACAGCATGCAATATATTCTCCTATTCTTCTGTATGTTGTCTAATTACTCTCCCACTGTGTCCTTAGCATGTGTAAGAATTTTTAAAATTTGATCAAGTCCTATTTGTTTATTATTGTTATTGCTATGATTGCTTTTCTTGGGTGTTCTTAATAAATTCTTTCCCTAGGCTAATACTTATATGAATTTTCTCAACATTTTCCTCTAGAATTCTTATAGTTTTATTCCTTCAGTTTGAGTCTTTTATCCATTGTGAATTAATTTTTGTGAGTGACAAGAGATTTGAATCCTGTTTCTCTCATCTAAATGTGGCTATCTAGTTTTCCCAGGACTATTTATTGAATAAGGATTTTTCCCCCAGTGTATGCTTTCGTCTGCTTTGTCAAAGAACAGAAGGGAATATGAGGATGGTTTCATCTCTGGGTTTCCTTGTATGATCCATAGGTCTACATCTCTGCTTTTCCATGCTATTTTGATTGCTATAGCCTTTTAGTATAGCTTGAAGTCTGGTAACTTGATGCCTCCCAATTTGCTCTTACTACCTAGGGCTGCATTGGCTATTCGAGACTTTTCTGGTTCCATAAAAGCATAGAACAGTTTTTTTCTAGATCTGTGAAACATAACATTGGTATTTTAATTGGGATGGTGTTAAATTTGTAAATTACTTTGGGCACTTAATAGCTATATTAAGATTGTTGATTCTGCTGATCTATGAACATGATATATTTTCAAACTATTTACGCCCTCTGAAATTTCTTTCCTTGGTGTTTCATATTTATTCCCATAGAGGTCTTTCACCTTTTCAGTTAAATATATTCCTAGGGATTGCATTTTCTATGTTACTACTGGGAAAGATATTATGTCTTTGATTTGATTTGATTCTCAGCTTGACAGTAACTGGCATATATGAAAGCTACTGATTTGTGTACATTGATTTTGTAGCCTGAAACTTTGCTGAAAGTATTTATCAATTCCTGAAGTGTCTTGGTTGAATCTTTATGATTTTCTAGATATAATATCATATTGTCAGCAAAGAGTAATAATTTGACCCCTACTTCCCCTATTTGGACACCCTTGATTTCCTTCTTTTGCCTGATTACTCTGGCTAAGACTTCCAATACTATGTTGTATAGAAATGGTAAAAGTCACCAATTTTGTCTGAATCCAGTTCTAAGTAAGAATGCATCCAAATTCACTCCAGTCAATATGATGTTGGCTGTGTGTTTGCCATTTATAGCCTTTATACTTCTGAGCTTCATCCCATTTATATCAATTTTGTTAAGTGCTCTTGCCATAAAATGGTATTGAATATTGTTGAAAGCTTTTTCTGCATCTATTGAAAGGATCATATGGGGGGGTTGCATCTATTTATGTGGTGAATTACATTTATAGATTTGTGTATATTGAGCCATCCTTGCATTTCTGGGATGAAGCTCACTTTGTCATGATGAAGTATTTTTTTGATGTGCATCTGAATTTGCTTTGCTAAGATTTTACTGAGAATTTTTGCATCTATATGCATAAGGGATACTGGTCTGCAGTCTTCTTTTTTTGGTTGTGTCTTTTCCTGTGTTTGATATAAAAGCGATATAGGCTTCATAAAAAGAGCTGGGTAGGATTCGTTCCTTCTCAATGTTATGTAATAATTTCTACAGTGTAGGTATAAGCCTTTCTCTTTAGGTTTGGTAAAAATTGGTGGAGAACCATCTGGCTTGGGACTTTTTTGTTGGAAGATTTTTTATTGCTGTTTCAATTTTGGTGCTCATTACTATTTTGTTTAAGAGTTCTATTTCTTCCTGATTTAGCTGAGGAGGTTGCAAGGTTTATTTTTGTCTTAGAAATCTTGCTTGTTTTCTGAATGACTCAGCTATTTCTAAGAAGACTAAAAGGAAAAAGAAATAAATAACTTATTTCCTCCCCCCAAAACCCATGGCGATAATGGAAATTTCATCAAAATGCTGAAGAGTTATTTTAAAATTTAGGAATCACTGACCCTTGTTTCTACTGCTATCATTTATTTATATAATCATTTTGTGTAAGCTAACTGCCTTAAATGAAAAACTGGTTTTAAAATATGTCTAATCATTTTTGTTGTCAGGTTGTCTTTGCCTGTGTTGTGTTTCTCATCATAGTAGTCAAAGAAAATGATGCAAATGATAGTAATATCAGTTAGCAGAAGTAGTCATCGTAGTAGTAGTTACAGTAAGGTGTTATTTATACTCTATTGTTTTGCACAAATATTTTAGGTCTTGCCTATAAAAAATAAATAGTTTAATGACTAAGTCTTAAAAAGTAGAGAAGTTTGTAATGGGTGAACTATACTAGATGCTTAGTTGATTTTTTAAATGAATAAAAACTGCCAAAAACGTTGTCATATCAAATATTGACTAATATGCTTGTGACATTTCAAAGACTCCAGAAATGTGTTAATATTTCCTTGAACCTTGCTGTTAATAACAATCTATTCTTGGTGGCAAGACACAGTTGTCAATTATCTTAACAACTTCATGTTACTGTGCCACCTACCTACCTCTTTCCTAGTATCAACCAACTTGAACAGCAGCAGTTACTGCAGAAGTATTTCAAACAGCTTCCTGAAAAACATTAGGAACTTTTCAGTAATCTTTCTCAGTAAACCAGAAGAGAACTTGAAATAGTGTCAATATAGGAACAAAGTGTTCAGTACTCTAGATAATAGGTTCTTGGGAGTTGTAACAGATAGAAAAATAAAGATTCTATGAATAATGTCAATAATATTAAAAACCTTTACATTTTGTTCTAAAAATGGCTATGAACTTATGATTTACTAAAAGAAAATCTGACAGGAGAGTGAAGAGTGTCTCAGCCACAATGATGAAGAGATGCTATAACATCATACTTGAAAAAGAATTGAAAAGAAGTTTCCTCTCCTTATTTTGTTTCCTACTGAGCTTCTCTCTGCAATTGACTCCACAAGTCAGCTTTCAGAAGAAGAATAATTTTTAGCTTAAGCTTTTCTTTAAACTTGCTTCTTAGATTTTTAAATTTTTGTATCGAGAGAAGTAGAAAATCATTATAGTTCAATATGTTCTACTGCTAAACTGTAATTTATAATTTAAAAAAAACTGGTAGAGAAAAATAAAGAATACATTTGTTAATAAAAACTAAGGCCAGTAAGACATAGTTTTATAATGTCATACAGGTTAATTGGAGGCCAAAGGTGAGGATCAACCCTGAAAGACAGAGTGACACTATTAGGGGAGTTTTTGAGTCTGTTGCAAGTTGAATAAGTTTTGAAGAAAAGATAGAAAGAAGAGAGGGGAAGGCCTCCTACCAGAGTTGTCTTCTTTTTCATGAAGGGCACAATACAGAGGTTATAATCATTCGCTACAGATTATACCATACGGGCTAAATATCTACACGTGAGTGAAATGTCATGCTTTGGGTGATCTTTGAAATGCGTCAGCATCCTGTGCACTGTCAGCACACAGATCAATACATCCAAATTTCAAAGATCATGATAAGATGTATTCTAGACAGAGTGTCACCATTGAGTCACAAAGGCTCCCCAAGGCAAGTCGATGTAGAGGGCTTCTTACTCTAGAAAACTGCCAAATGTGACCTTTAGGTTATCATTTTCCCCTTTTGCTCCAGATCTTTCCCTGGAAACATTGCTGATCAATCTCTGCTTAGTTTATACTGATAAATGTTCTTTATCCCTAAGCACTAGGAAGGCTTATTCCCATAACATATGTCCTGTGGGAGGAGGAACCTTGTATTTCACGCCAGCCTGATTGTTGACCACCTGAGCTAGGCCATGACGTAAGACTCCGTGTGTTCTCCTGAGTAACGCCACATCTCCAGACGCTAGCTGACCATTATTCTGGTGTTAGCTATTGCTCCAAATGAAGCAGAAATGCAAATCATTAATATCTTAATAGCCAGGGAAACAATAATTAGAATTAACATTACATTAATAATTGGAATACAAGAACAAAATGAAGAACTTATTTTTTTCTTTTGTAGAGACAGAGTCTCATTTTATCACCCTCGATATAGTGCCGTGGCGTGTCACAGCTCACAGCAACCTCCAACTCCTGGGCTTAGGAGATTCTCTTGCCTCAGCCTCCTGAGTAGCTGGGACTACAGGCACCCGCCACAATGCCCGGCTGTTTTTCTGTTTTGCAGTTTGGCTGAGGCTGGGTTTGAACACACCACCCTTGGTATATGGGGCCGGGCCCCTACTCGCTGAGCCACAGGTGCTGCCCAAGATCTTATTTTTGAACTAACCAAGTCATTTACATGGTCAGTTTCTCTTACATCTTGTAAACATGTAGGGCTTTCAGTTAGTCTTTCTAACAGAGTTTCCACTTCTCTGAGTTGGAAATAGGTGCAAAAAAACAGTCTGAGCTACTACACAGATATCTCTTCATTTAGCTCATCAATAATCTTGGGCAACTCTGCTAGCACTACCTGGGCTAAGGAATTGAAAGATTTTTGTTGAGCAGCAATGCGCCCTGCACTGTCTCCAGCTGTGTGGCCAACGGCAGCTGAGAAGTTTACTTCATCTTTCCACTGATATCCACAGTAGCATCCAGAAGTTGTGTTCCCCAAATGCTTTGAGCAATGTCATTATCCTACATTCTAACATAGCACAGCAACTTCAGTTAAACTGGAAGTAAGCAGTTATAATCTTACAGATAACCCCGTTCTCTACTTTATCAGTTACAGGGACCTTTACACATGAGCTCCTTCTTGCAGGGAGAAAGGTAGTTGCAATTTCAGTGAGTCCAAGTCAGAAAAATGGAAGGCAAATTTGGAAAGATTGGTTTGCTGATGTATAGCCAGGAAAGAACTCAGGATTCAGTCCAAATTGTAGGCAAATAATAAAACCCAGGGCTTGAATCTTATAACCAGAGTTGCAAAGTTCACTTCTGAAACTGAAGTTTTATCCTTCCAGTACTCCATTTCTACTAAAGATGAAGCATAGTAGCACAAATTTATTTCCCAAACACATCTTGAATTTCATTTCCTTGGCCTGATTACTTGTATGAAATGCAGCAGGCTAGTGATTAGCCATATACATTCCTTTTCAGTTGGCTCTGCTAGAACCATATGTAATCTCAGGTAAGACTTTTAAGGTTTCTGGAGGCTGGAAAGTCAAACCATATGCTCACCATCAGACTGTGCAGGAATACTTGCATAAACTAGGTGGTTCCATGAAGTCTTGAGCTTCCTGGGCCTGTCAGCAAGTAGCATTTTCAACTCACTGCAGGATCAGGAGCCCTGTAAGGGAACTACGTGGACCAGGCACCAGGGCAGTCTTTTTTCAAGTTGATTGGCTTTATAAAGTCATTCAAACATTCTTGCCATGTTTGAAAATATGACTGTCCAGTCATGGCCTTCGTAAATATTACCAATGTCTCCAATGTGTCTTCTTACAAAAGAAAACATTTTCATTTGAGAATGGGGAAAAAGAGAGAGAAGAGAGAGCTGGAGATGGCCTGACATACCAAGGACAGAGAGGAAGGATGCACACCCAGACATCAAGCGGCTAGCCAAATTAAGGGGGACAAAGAGAAAAAGATATTTGCTGCTAAACTCACAGGTCTTGGGAATGTGCCCACTGTATCCATTTTTCCTCCCATAAGGTTGGAGACAGACTTTTCACAGGGTTCTCTGATCCCAAAGCTTGATGTTCATAGCCTATCATTCATTTAGGGATAGCTTGGAAACTGTTGAGATTACAAGAACAAATTCTAGAAGGCAGACATGGTGAAATATAAGGAGAAAGAATTTACATTTCCTTTCTTTCTGCTCTCTGCAGTGATTTGTGAGAAGATAACTCCACAGGGTACCAGCTAACAAGAGAAGACAGAAATAATGCAGGCAGACAGAGAGAATGATTTTAGTCTTTACTGAAAAAAACTATGAGTTAATAATTTCTCTATTATTTCACTATAAAACCAATCACCCTTTTACTGATAGATAGCAACCAATATCAATACACATTTTTATAACATGTAGAAACAAAAACTTTCTAATAGAACTATTTTCCAATGTGGAATAGGATGCTTTTACTGATATATCTACATGTTTTATTTCCCTGAGATAAGAATCAAAAATTATGTAATGTGAAGCTCACAATTAGTCAATAACGTCTTATATTCTATCTTATCTATAGAAGATTTAGATTTTCAATGAACATACATCATTTAATTTACCTAAGAAAAACTCTAATGGCTTAGTTACCAAAAAGATTTTTAAAACTTTTTAAAGTAAATACATTACGAAATAGGATTGTTACTAATTGGCCATTTATAAACTTTTATCTAGTTATAGCTATGTAATTTATTCATTCTAACAATTATGTTTGGAAAATTTCATTAGACAGTCTACAAATATCATTTTAAGTTAAGTTTCCTATTATCCATTTTTATATTTTTGCATATTAGGTAATTATCATAAAAAACAGAACTTGAAAGTTAAATACATGCATTTGTGATTGACAAGTCAGAAGACACAGTAATTTTTATTCAACCAGAAATAATAAACTAACCTTCTTTACTAGAAGATTTCCTCCTTTGACTTACTGATTTCTGAGTGTTCATTTCTTTGTAAGTGGGAATGATATGTATTTAGACAAAACATAAACACAATGAGCTTATATCTTTGAAGTTAAATTTTAGCTATGACACAGATAAAACTGAGTAGTTTAACAGGACACTTGGATCCAAAAATTGGACAGGTTAAAGTTTACTTGTTTCACAGGGAACCAAAAATGCACCGCATCTTAGAGAAAGGAAATTTACATCTCAAAGCACAGATACAGAATTTCATCTTTCAAAAAGCCAGTGAAATTTTACATTAAATTTAACAAAAGAACAGTAGATAGAGTCCAAGCATATTAAAAATGCATTTCAATCGACTGATAAAACTTTCCAGAAAGAGAACCCCAAAGAGAAAAGACATAAAGACCCTTTCTTTGAAAAATTACAGCCTGTGCTACTTTGGGCCATAAAGTTCTTTAAAATATTTTTCTAATCTCTAATGACATTTCAGCCAGGACAAACAGCCTATTTCTTATCTTTCAACCCTTAAGAACAACAACAACAACAAAAACTAATGTACCTTTCCTAGTGACTTTCAGAATCAAATTAGCTTTAACCTAGGCTAAGAGTTAATCAGGAATGAAATGGGAATGCGTAAAGAGGTGTAATGCTGACCCCCTCGTAAGATCCGGGACTGCACCAAAAACAGCTCAAAGACAAGGCAGTGCCCAGCTATAAGTGGGGTACAAGACAAGTTTCTGTCTAGCTGTATTCCCCGAGGTCTTGTCTGCTCAGCCAGTTTTCTGTACACCAAGGCCCAACAGCTGTGTATGCTCCAGAGGTAGAGGAAGGGAGGAATTGGAAGGGTGCCCCCAAAGTTCATAACGACACACATTTTATAAATGCTTCCTCTCCCGAGTTAAAGAACTTATGTTTCCAAAAGACTGGTTTCCTGAGCTAGAATCAAACCTGATTCACAGGTGCTGAGTTACAACCAACAGGGATTGGAGGTGATGATCTATTTGTATATAAGCAGGTGGACATACAAAGAATGTTAGGTTTTATTGGGATCAGGTTTTTGCTCTTTAAAATTATCAAGAGAATTATTAAGGCTAGCCATGATATTATTAACTATCATTTTAAATTAAAGAAGAGTTACAGATATCCTTTTGTCTTCCTCTTCCATGGACACCATTTTCTCAAAATTCCTTCTAGAAGCGTTTTTGTGTCACCAGAAGTAAGTCTCCCATTCAATATGTCTGATTCCAAAACTAGCTGTTTATTTTTCCAAGGTATATGCAGTTGAACCAATTTAGGAATTTTAAAAGAGCTCTACTTTGGAAATGGCAATTTAAGATCACTTCATTAAGGCAAATCCACTCATCTAAGTTCTTTAAAAAAGAATATTGGATAGTTTCAATATTGCTAGTTGGTGTCAATAGAGGCAGTGCACACTCTGTCTCCAAAGACACATTTCCCATACTGAGTGTCTTCTGTGCAGCAAGTTCTAAAGTGGTGGTTGTGACTTTCTGTCTGATGACTTTACTCAATGAGCTAAAAGGATTCTCTTACAAGTCTGGGACTCCCATGTGACTTCTAAAGAAGTGGCGGGATCTTCATGGGCAAGAGATTAATCAGTCCTTATAAACCCCGAGCCTGAGCTATAAGTTAACAGCCTGAGGAATTTCCCATGACCCTGCTGCCATTCAGAACAATATGCCCAACAACTCTGCTATTTCAAAGCCATTGGGCTGGAGGGAATAACTGACTGTTTATCCTTTTTTCTTTTGCAGTTTTTGGCTAGGGCTGGGTTTGAACACAGCACCTCCAGCATATGGGACCAGCACCCTACTCCTTGAGCCACAGGCGCCACCCCTGACTGTTTACCTTAATCTTTCCTTTTTCACTTGACTGAAACTCCCTGTACTCTCAGAGAAACGGTTCAAAGAACTCCCATTTTACTGCACCCTAGACTTCAACAAAATCAGTATCTTGAATTCACAGCAGTAACTCTCTCTTAGAGATGATCCTGATACCGCCTAGCCAAGAATGAGTAAGCTTTAATATCCAGAACCTTAATCCAGGTGGAGGGTCTTTGATTGTGGGAGGAACTCATCACCCAGCAGGGGGTCCGGGTTCAGCAGCACAGTGGGTCACTGACTGGAAGCCTGATTGGGTGGTCAGGGTGGCACCTTCTAAACGCTCATGACTATGGGAAAATGTTGACAGAAACTAAGGCTTTTGAGGGAGAAAGTGTGTAAGTGCTCACTGAAAGCCCCATGTGCGCTTTTACCCAGGAAACACACCAAAACACTAGTTCCAGAATCCATCACAAAATGAAAAGTTTTTGCTGTCACCCTGGGTAGAGTGCTGTGGCGTCATAGCTCACAGCAACCTCAAACTCTTAGGCTTAAGCGATCCTGTACCTTTAGCCTCTCAAGCAGCTGGGATCACAGGTGCCTGCCACAATGCCCAGCTATATTTTGGTTATAGTTGTCATTTGGTTACAGTTGTTTTGCAGCCTGGGAGGCATTAGAATCTGCCAGCTCTATTGTATGTGGCTGGTGCCCTAGCCGCTTGAGCTACAGGCACCTAGCCCAGAATGAAAAGTTTCAAAGGAACGTTTAAAACAATGAGAGTGGGCCTGTCCTCTCTTTCATTAGAGGATGTAATACAGAAATTACAATCACTGGCGACAGACTGTGGCACAAGCTGATGTCTACCTGCAAGGCAATCATTAAATCTTTATGTCTCACCTAATCGGAGAAGCAGATCAGCATCCCCTCCAGTGCCAGTAGCTTCTATGTTAATCAGTACATCAATAATTTGAGGAACTCATGCTAAAACTATAAAATCAGAGATAGACTGTCCCCATCAATTCATGACAACTCCCAGAGCAAGATAATTTGGAAGGCTGCTAACTTCCAAAGTAAATCACCAAATGTGACCTGTGGGTTATCACATTAAAGAAAGGGACCTAAACACTAAGTAGGCATAGTTAGAAGTATTAGTCAAATTGGCTTGAAAGCTCAAAAAAGAAGTTGGTAAATTATATACTCTATTCATTCTTTTGTAGTTTTAATATTTTGACAATTGTAAAGATATGAGAAGTTAAAAAAAAGGGTGAATTTTATAGAATCTCCTATAAGACCTGTATGCTGTTGTAATAGGAAGACAGGTAGGCCGCTGTGTCTACCTGTGGCCTTCCAAATCACCTTTCCTGACCACAGGTGCTTTGGCACATGTAAAGTTGCATTTGGGATGGTAGCTGATTACAAAGAAGGAGAAACTTTCCTGAATGGGACCCATCTCACTGACTCCTTCCCTCCACTGGTTAGTACCTGCTGTTTATTGAATTATCTCACATGCTGTGGGATACATGAGGCATGAAAGCCAGGATATGCCTGTGTTTTTAAAAGTGTACAATTTAGTAGAGGAAGCAGTTATTACTGATAGCACAGACATTGAGATGGTAACACGTTGAGGCCAGCCTGTGATGTGCAGGTCACCTCTGAGTCTGGACCTCATTTTATACCGTATAGTATATCATAGCAAGACTTTTTGTTAAGATCTGAAAATTCAGAACCAAATATTTTATTACAACTTCTGATACTGCAAAAGTGGAAACATGCTCAAGGTCAAGGCAGAGGTTGAACAACTATTGTCTCTACCATTGAAAGCCAGGCAGCCCTTAAGAATGAGGAAAGGTGCACCAAGGGAGCTTGGGAGGACATTGAATGTAGATTTTTAAGGACAAAGTAAGGTGAATAATGATCCATATAGAAAAATCCTGTTTTATTATGAAAACCTATTTATGCATCTATGTACAAAAGTCTAACAATCAATTTCATGACATGCTACCATGTGCTTACTTTGGCAGCACTGTACAAACAAGTTGGTAAGGTGTCATAACCTCGGTACATCAGGGTCTCATGGTCTGTTCCGGTGGATGTGTTTTCAGTGTCCTGCTGAGTGCTGTTCATTACTATAGTTGGGAGTTCTTGTATACTATAGTGACAATGTCAGAACTTGAATTAGAGTAACAAACAAACATTTCCAAACTCCTTGTTAAACTCAGCAATAATGGAAGAGAAATCAGGGAGATTTTAGTCCAAGTTGATGCAGAAATGCCGTGGAGAATACAGCAGTGTGAAAAATGGATCGAACGTTTCTCTGAGGGGAGAGAAAGTGAAGAGAGGTCAAGGTGGCCAGTAATAAGCAGAACTGACAAAAACATTGCAAAAATTTGTTATATTGTGTGTCAAATCATCAGTTGAATGTGGGACACATAGCAGACCAAGTAAACATCAATATAGAGACAGTTAAGAATTGTAACCAAAAATTTTGTCCACCAATGTATGGCTCTTGCATCATTATAAAATGCACCAGCTCACTTAGCATTGCCTGTGAGGGAGTTTTTAGCCAGTAAACAAATAACGGTATTGGTTCACCTTCCCTACTCATTTGATCTGGCCCCCAGTGACTTTTTTTTTTGTGTGCTCAGTGGTAAAGATAACATTGAAAGGAAGACATTTTGATGATATTCAGGACATCAGATGGCCATTCCAGAAAAAGAGTTCCCAAATTGCTTTGAAGGATGGACTAGGCACTGGTATCAGTGCACAGCTTCCCAAGGGGAGTGCTTCAAGGGTGACCACAGTGACATTTGGCAACAAAAAATGTAGCACTTTTCCTAGGGTGAGTTTACTGTTACACCTGTGTATTATCTATCTCTCCCTGCATGTATACATGTGTTCACAAACACGCAGGTAAAAGAGACACCTGATGCCACGAAGTTACCAAAGGTTACCACTGAAGAACAGTAACACAGGGTAATAAAGAAGAGAAACTCCCACGTTTCATTTCACAGGCATCCACAGTGCATGGATCATTATTAATAACTATATCAGTTTCATGTTAGAGAAGATATGAAAAAATTAGCAACTATACAGGGCCTTGCTTCTTTGGGTTTTTTTAAGTAGTGAAAAAGTAGCATTTATTGTAACAAAAAAGAGAATGATCTATTCCTTTCGTTTCTGGATGAAATTGCAAAAGATAATACATTTGGAAGACTGATTGACGACCACAGGCTAATCCTGAGTGAGCATCGTTGGTAAATGGGTCACATTTTACCCACAAACTCTAAACTAATTCTAACACTTAATCAACAACCAGGACAGAAACATCTGCTTCCTTTCACAACAGCAAAGGGCAGATAACTCTTTGAAGGGCATAAATTTTCACTTTACCTGCTCAGAAAGTGTCTACTAAGCCTACACTGCAGGAGACAGGACGCATCTCCACATAGTCTTGTAGGGAAAATTCATGATCATCAAGTGTTTCAGTCAAGTTCTCACCTCCCCAAGCAGAGTGCTCAGACATGTGCAGGGGAGACAGGTATAGAGAGGGGGGTAAGAATGTGAAATGAGGCGTAAAATGCAAAGGAGCAGGAAGTTTGACCTGTCTGGTCTTTATCTGGGTTAGACACAGCCTGATAAGCTCATAAGTGCAAAATGTGAACGCCCTCCCTGCCTCTCCCCACCTCTTGTGCCTTACAGGCCTTCGGGGACTGTATATAAAGACTTCTGAAGGGTATGAGAAGCCACTTAGCTGCAGACTGATTTAGGCAGCTACTCACCCCCACGCAGAGGGCTCCTGGCTTTGGAAACACCTCTAGCTCCGTCTCCACCATGAGCCTCAGACCCAGTGCCGCCACCTCCTCTCCCAGAGCCAGGCCGCTGCGTGCCCTGCAGGGGCTGCTGCTGCTGTCACTGCTCCTGGCCGCCCTGGTTCCGTCCACCATCGGAGGAGGAGGTAAGAAACCAGGGAAAGCTGAGCGGAGAGGCCCTGCCTCCCTGCAGCTGTGGCCGGTCCTGCTGCAGCTGGGTCTGGGGAAAGACCATGTTGGTGGTCCTGGGGCTGGGGACACGCCTTATGCTAACAGCTCTAAATGGGGGACGCACTCTAGTGGGCCCTTGCCGTGTGCTGAATGTTCTACGAGGCACTTCTCTAGATGTTTATAGACCATATTCTGCAATGGCCTATTATCCTCAAGGTAGGGGAACTAAGAAAAGTAACCATGGCCAGTAACCATGGTAATGGTATCACATTTTCTACCCCAGTTTTCCAGGAGGTAAATTACCCCTCTAGTCGTCTGCAGTGCAACTGTGTGGGTGTTGCCTCGGGCTCATCCCAGGCACAGCCAGAGTTTGGATATGTTCAAGGCAGCAGCTCACTGCAACCACTGCTAAGAGAAGTAAGTCCGCTCTTCGGTATTAGTGCCTCACTGGGGAAGTCCACCTCCTCCATCCACAATTACACTCTTTTTTCCAGGATCACAGATATGTTCTGATGCCAAGCCAAGGACAACCCATTGTGCAGAGCAGCTTTGAGGAACTGAAGCCACATGTGTCTGTATCGGGAGCTCCAGTGATCAAGCAAATAGTCCACACAATGCTAGAGAGCGATGACCCAGACGACTAATTTATTCAGCGTCTGCCAAGCGTTTTTACCTGTTATGAAGAGTAGGATCATGAAGTCTTCACTTTGTGGAGTTCTTCATCCAGGATACCTGATGCTACTGTAATCTTTGGCTGTTTTTTATGCTGTCTGCAAAATCCCATGTTTGCTATGAGAAGATTGATAGGAAAGTAAGCAAACCTAGGTTTCTACAGATGTGCTTTACTCCCTAATTCCTGAATAAACCTTGCATAATGCTTCGCATTTCTTTGTTTTAAAATTTCTTTCTAATCACATTGCGGTTTTCCTTCTCTACTGTTAGACTAGACAAGGCCATAATGATAAGAGATTTCATCCTGGTCAGTGACACTGGGAATCACAAGAGTAACTGCCCTGTGGGTGGCAGTTAACATGTTGCAGGACCTCATAGGATTCTCCAGTGTCCAAGGTCCAAGAGAGCTTCTTTCAAAGCGTTCATGGAAACATGTTTCTAATGTTGATTTTAGCTTTCAAGCCCTAAAAGTAATAAAGTTGTGAAATGTAAGTCTAATAAGCAGCGACTATTTACTTTAATAAGAATATATTTAACAGTAAGGGAGCAAAAATATGTGATGCAAAAAGCATTACCATACTCAAGGGAAAAAATCTAGTGTTTTTAAGACAAGATAAAAAGGAAAAATATTTGGGTGGTGCCTGTGGCTTAAGGAATAGGGCGCCAGCCCCATATAATGGGGATGGCAGGTTTAAGCCCAGCTCCAGTCAAAACTGCAAAAAAAAAAAAAAAAAAAAGGAATAACATTTTACTTAATGTTATATGTTTTATCCTGGCATATTAGTATATGTTTGCATTTATTTAATATATACACAGTTTCAAATTTAGCTTTAGAATTGCCCTTGGAAATATGTACAATAGAGAACTTAATCATTACCAGATTACTACATTTTTAATCAACAGATATTTTATTCATTTCCCAACATTCAACTCAGACCCACTATATTATTACCTAAGTAATAACATGAAATCAAATTTGTTATTGATTTGTTGTCATATGTTACTAATTTTAATAGAATTGTTAGCATAAAAAGCACTGACTGTCTTCTATTCTTTTTTTTTTAACACTTTGGCATTTCACAATATGACTAACGGCATTCACTGAGATTAAGATCTGTGCCATGCTTAAGTAGCATAATGATGGATCAAATTCATTAATCACTTTGAATATGCCAGGTGTATTCAGTGTTCTGCAACTATCAATTAAACAATTTTTAACAGGTAGTGATGATGTCCTTAAAATTATGTTCTCTGGAATCACAATAACAAGTAACCAGGTTTCACCACATGCAGGTGCGTGACGATGTTCGGTCAGTTGCTTCCTCTCTGCACCTTCATTTCCTAATTTCAATACAGTGAGTAAAATGATATTGCCTACTGCTTAGACTCGATGTGGGGATGAAAAGAGGTAGTAGATTCAAGATGCTTAAAATCAAGCACCTAACACAATAACCCACATGTAAGTGTGGTTACTTATTACTTGTATTACAAGTAGCATCCGCACTATTACAGAGAAGAAAACTGAAGCCCACAGAAAACGAGCAATTGCCCCAAGGCCAGATGGCCAGGCCTGTGAGAGTGGGGGTGAGAACCTCTTCTCCACCACACACCACACCACTGCCCATGCCTTCTCCTTCTCTAATCAAGAGATTACACTGCACACCACATAGTGGGGACGGACACACAAAACAGAAGTCGTTACACAGACAGCATTGTGTGTGCACCACATAGGTGACAGGAGAGGAAGTAAGCTCCCCACTCCACTGTGAGGCCTTTGGGACGCTCTCATGTACTGGGCATGGAGTTCACACACTTTGCATTTTAAGGGCTTCCTTAATTATCTCCTCACCTTCATAGGTTCAATGCTTTCAAATGTTTTTCTCTGCAAAATAAAAGCATGTGTTAAATAATAGTTAACCAGAAGTATTCATAAATAAACATGTCGGAGACAGGATCTATTAACTTGTCACTCCTTAGAACTTTTTGCCTCCTTTGTAATAACCCTTAAAGCACAAAAGCATTGGCAGGAACACAAAAAAAAGTCTGTTCTTTATATCCTATTCCGTACGCTTTGTGTACTTAAAATTTTTGTATTTAAACTTTTATTTTTTTCTCTTACTTTTTAAACTTTTCTGTTAAAAACTAAGAGGCAAACACACACACTAAGACTTCACAGGGCCCAGATCCACAGCATCACTGTCATCACCACCACGCCTTGTCCCACCACATGGTCTTCAGGGGCAACGACATGCACAGAGCTGCGTCTCCTGTGATGCTGAGGCTCCTTCCAGATGCTTCCTGGGAAACCTGCCTGAGGCTCTTTCCCGGTTGACTAATTTGGTACAAATAGCAGAAAATTACACTCCAAAATTATGATAAAAGGCTATAGTAATACACAAACTAGTATTATAATTGATGAGTCAGGGGTAGAGTTGGGGAGAAGGGTTCAGTGGAGGAGGCCAGTCCAGGGATTGGGAAGCCTGCCCTGGGCCCAGGGCAGAAAAAGAGCAGAGTAGAGTCTGACCAGGTGTCAGCTCATGTCTCATAGTTTCAAGAGGCTTTTACTATCCCTATCAGGAGGGTTGAGGGTAGAAGAGAGTGTTTCCAGAGGCCGTTATCCCTTCTGCAAAGGTACTAACTTTTGTATTCAGAGCAAATCTAGGAGTTACCCCCTTAATTTGCCACCTGCCAGGGCCAGAATAAAAATAACTGTTCTATTGTTACTCAGGAACACTGGCCCTGAACCTTTCCAGGAGATGGGCAGGGGGGTTGCTGTGATCACGCAGTTTGGTTTCTGGTCTGCTTTATCTCACTAGCTACCTCCCCAAATGGCTGCACACCTGTCAGGGCCAGAAGGATTCCTTCTCCACAAAAAATTGTTCATTATCAAGTATTGCGTACAGTACCTAAATATGTAAAATACACTGTCCCACATCTGCAGGTACACAGGTCTTTTTCATATCAGCATCATTGAAAACATGAATAACACATTGCATGCTGGAGCTGTAAGATGACCAAGGTGTCACCGGTGTTAGAAACTTTTCATTTCTGCTGTATCTTCTGGGGCCACCACCGTATGTGCTCCATGATAGACCTGAACTCCTGTGTAGCACGTGACACATACAAGTCACAGAGAACATCCAGTGAAGAGACCATTCTCTGGTGGGAGAAGCAGAAAATTAGACAAATATTTACAATGATATGTGATGTGTTAATATACAGGAAAAAGTTATACTCCAATTGCGGAAGAAAGCAAGACACAAACACATGACAGCCTCATTATGACAATTTCAAGATGTCAACTAATGAAGCCACATTGTATTGAGTTCCTGCCAATGTGTTACGGCAGTGACAAGCATTACAACCTTCACTTTCATGGAGTTCTAGATTTAGGGAACAAAACCATTTGACTTTTAAGCACCTGCACACACACATATCTGTGAATATAATTTATATGTGTGTGTGTTTGCATTATCTATAATAAATAGGAAAAGCCAGGGGTAGTACAAGATAGAAAAGCAAAAGAATATAATTAGACAATGTTGTCATAGAAGAAGCTTCTGAGGAAGGGATATTTAAGCTGACATCAGAAATATGAACAGGGGGCTCGGCGCCTGTGGCTCAATGGGTTAAGGCACCAGCCACGTACACCTGAGCTGGTGGGTTCGAATCCAGCCTGGGCCCACCAAACAACAATGACGGCTGCAACCAAAAAATGTCCAGGCATTGTGGTGGGTGCCTCTAGTCCCAGCTACTTGGGAGGCGGAGGCAGGAGACCCACTTGAGCCCAGGAATTGGAGGTTGCTGTGAGCTGTGATGCCACAGCACTCTATCCAGGGTGACAGCCTGAGGCTCTGTCTCGAAAGGAAGGAAGGAAGGAAGGAAGGAAGGAAGGAAGGAAGGAAGGAAGGAAGGAAGGAAGGAAGGAAGGAA